>PVJS01042874.1:0-17312 GCA_004027185.1 Glis glis
GTGCATTAATGATTGCAGAATCTTGGCTGATCACATAGGCCTCCTCAGCTGGTTGGATCTGAGGCCAATGTGGAAACCCAGGGCTGCCTCTCCGATATTCCCTCTGCTGAGAAAGATGAGCACACTCAGGGAGTGTCATCTCATTTTCCACTTGAAGGAATCGACTACTCTGGTGGGTATCAAACGAATTTATATTTAGCCATTTATCTATAGAGTCATAGGTATGGAAACCTGAATTAATCAACACCTTGATGAATTCCAGTAAGGTTTGAGCACACCTATCACCTCTTGCCTAGACAAGGTGCCTGAATATCTTGCCTCTCATACAGCTTAGCCAGCCTTCTCCCCTACTTCCGTCACATAGTCAATTTACAGCCTTTGGGTAAGAGAGGGCCTGGAAATAATAATGATGACAATGACAGTTACTGCCAGATGGTGATCTCCATCAAGCAGGGATGTTTTTATTTTCTTTTATTTTCTCACTGCTCCACTGTGAGTAAATAAAATCTTTTTTATTGCAAATAAAAGAGACGAAGATTTTATAGCAATATTTGTCTCTTTTATTTGCTCCCTGCTGCATGGCCCTGCCTGACCCTGCTCATGGCCAAGGAAAGTAGAGTCCAGCCAGCAATCCATCCAGGTGCAATAAACAGGCACTCAATAAATACTTGCTGAAGCTGGGTGTGGTGGGCACAGCCCAGTACTTGGGAGGCTGAGACAGGAGGATTGCAGGTTCAAAGACAAAGTTGACAAATTAGTGAGACCCTATTTGAAAATTAAAAAACAAAATAGGGCTGGGGGTATAGCTCAGAGGTAGAACACCCCTGGGTTCAATCCTCAGTACCACAAAAAAATAAATGAATATTTGCTGAATGAATGGATTGGCTGAAAGCTTCCTGTGAGTAAAGTTCTTTCTGTGTCATTTTGTTTAACATTCATGACATTTTGTGAGTGAAATATTGTTATATGCATTTCACAGGTGAGAAAAAATTGAGGTTCTGAGGTTAACTGACTTGTCCAAATACATACAGCTGGCTAAAGGAAGCACCGATTCAATTCAGGACTGTTTGACCCCAAGACCTTTCCTCTTTGGACCCTGGGGCCATGGTGCTGGTTCTACTGGTATTTTGACTAGTAAAACAGGGAATAGTTAAGGTATTTGCTCACCACAAAATATGAATTCCCACAGGGAACAGGTTAAAGGCTATTTACACAGAGACAGGAAGCCAAATCTATTGCCAACTGCAGATAAAGACCAGCCAGGACTTCTAGCATGTCCTTGGCAGTGAGGGGTGGCCTTATGTGACTCTTTGTGGGCAGGATTTATCAGACAGAAGAGGGCACATTGGCTGGTCCTGAAGAAAGCAGTCCACGAGGAGGCTCTAATCCTTTTAATTTGTCTTGTAAAATGCTGTTTTTTTACTAGATGGGGGCCCCGGCTTATGTCTCTATAGAGAAACTGAGAGAACTATACACACCATACATATATTTGTATGTAGGTATGTGTGTGTGTGTGTGTTCCAAATCACATGGCAAGCATGGATAATTAAGTGCAGAAGACCACGCAGCGGCTCTGGCCTGCTCTATGCAGCCTATCTTTAAGCAGAATTCAGTGGCTGCTGGCACAGGTGCTGGAGTGGTCTGGGGGCTTGTTAAGGATACTCAGATCCGCCGGACACGGTGGTGCATACCTGTAATCCCTGTATGTGTCTCTCATACGGTCACCACCACCAAGCAGACACCACCACCCCAGCCCGGCTGGCCCTCCACAAAACAAAACAAAAGAAACCAACCCAACTAGTGTCCTTAAGGCCCTGGGTGCTAGAGTTATTTGTCTTGACCTGGAGACAAACATTACATATTTCATGAGCAGCAGAGCACAGTCAAACCTCGCAAGAATGATTTACCAAGTCGCCTTTTTAACATGAACAAATAAATCCGCCATCTCCCTCACTTCTGGTTTATGTGATCTGAGGTTTAGTCCATACACCCTGTTATATAATAAAGGATTTCGTTATGCTTTGTTTTACTTTAAATGAGCTTCTTTCACCTCAAAACACAGAAACAGAGCATTCTGAAAAGGACATTGAATTCTAGAATTATTTAATTTTCACAGTTAGAGTCCTTAAAATGCAGTCACACAGGTCCTGGCTTCATGGCCAGGACACACTAAGTGACACTAATATTAAACCATTACAGACAGTGGTTTAACAAATCCCAGAGGGATTTCTTCCAGTGGGAATCTCATACTGGCAAACATGGATCCTATCTAGCACCTGCTCTCAATTTCTCTGCAACTCCTTGTTCAGATCCATTGATGCCCTGTTTATGAATAATAGCTCTCATTTACTGAGTCCCTAATCTGAGCCAGATACTTGGCATGTGTTGCGTCTCTCAAAGATAGATTGAAGAGCCAGGTGCTATGGCGCCTGCCTGTAATCCTAGTACTTGCGAGGCCGAGACAGGAGGATTGCCTGTTCGAGGCCAGCCTCAGCAAATTAGCGAGACCCTCAGCAATGTAGAGAGACCCTATTTCAAAATAAAAAAATAATAAAGGGCCAGGGGTGTAGTTTGGAGGTAGAATGCCCCTGGGTTCAATTCCCAATACCAAAAAAAAAAAAAAAAAGATTCTATTTACAAGGGAAGAAGGTGAGACTGAAGGAGGCTCTGTACCATGATCAAGACCACGCAGCTGTGACTATACTTCTATGCCTCAAGTTCTGTGCCTGCTTCATTTACTGGGAGCACATACTTTGGTCTTAAGCTTGTGCCTTCCTTGGAGAACTTCTAGTTGGTTCCAACTATACCAAAGAGGTAAATATAGCTCCTTTATTGGGGGCCACGTGCAGTCCTTTTTTTCTTTCTTCTTCTGTACTTGGGATTGAACCCAGGGGCATTCTACTTCTGAGCTACACCCCCAACCCTTTTTATTTTTTATTTTGAAACAGGGTCTCGCTAGATTGCTGAGAGTCTCGCTAAGTAGCTGAGGCTAGTCTTGAACTTTCAACCCTCCTTGTCTCACCCTCCCAAGTACTGGGATTACAGGTGTTCATCACCATGCCTGGCTTTCTATGAATCTTTAGAATTTTTTTTTTTTGCAGTACTGGGGATTGAACCCAGGAGCGTTCTACCTCCGCGCTACATCCCCGGCCCTATTTTTTTATACTTTATTTTGAAACCGGGTCTCACGAAGTTGCGGAGGGCCTCACTAGGTAGAGAGAGAGAGAGAAAGAGAGAGAGAGAGCTGACACTGGCCGTGAACCCGGATCCTCCGGTCTCCGCCTCCCAAAGTACTGGGATTACAAGCGTGCGCCACCACGTCTGGCTAGAATTTTTTTTTTCTCAGCACAATACAGAAATGAAAGAGCAGTCAGAAATATTTCAGGTCCTTGAAATACTTCAATTTCTTGCTGAGGCTGACCTCAAACCTGAGATCCTCCTGTCTCAGCCTCTTGAGTACTGGGATTACAGGTGTGCACCACCACACCCAGCTCCAGGTACAGTCTTTACAGAATGAGTGGGGATCCCTTCCCAAAGTGCCAGGACCACTTTGTTCAGAGCAGTGGCTCTCAGCCTGGGCCACACACTGGAATCACCAAGGGAACGCTTAGAAACCGATCCCAGGCCATACCCCACACCCGTTAAGACAGAATTGTTGGGTCTGGCACCAAGTCATTTGGCGAAGCACTGCAGACATGTGTGTGTGTGTGTGTGTGTGTGTGTGTGTATGTGTGCGTGTGTGTATGTGTGTGTTACTGGGGATTGAACCCAGGAGTGTTCTACCTTCGAGCTACACCCCCAGCCCTATTTTATTTTTTATTTGGAAACAGGGTCTCGCTAACTTGCTAAGGGGCTCACTAAGTTGCTGAGGCTGGCCTCAATCCTGCAATCTTCCTGTCTTGGCCTCCTAAGTACTGGGATTACAGGTGTATGCCACCATGCCCGGCTGCTGCAGTGGTGATTTTAATAGGCAGTGAGGCCGAGCCCGCTGATTCCCGGCCTCAGGCATCCTCGCTTGACTGTTGCTGTTCCTGGTACAGCAAGTGGACTCTCTGTGCGGACCCCACCTGGGCACCTAGTAGAAAGGCAGAATCTCAGGCCCGCCCAGGATGTGCGATCAGAATCCATGTTCTAAGGAGGTTCCTGGGTAATTCACTCCTACGCTAAGATTTCCGAAGCTTAGCTTTAGACAATTGCTTGTAATATGCAGCAAAATTTGCAATCATGATAGATTCCCAAGCTTAGATCCTCATTGACAACACACTGGGAAACTGAGGTAACAGAATGAAGATTATGACTCCCTCTGAGGTTCCCCCGAGTCTGCAGCATCCATTTTCTTTTTTGGTGCTGGGGATTGAACCCAGGGGCATTCTACCTCTGAGCTACATCCCCAGCCCTATTTCATATTTTATTTGGAAACAAGATCTCACTAAGTTGCCGGGAGCCTTGCTAAATTGCTGAGGCTGGCTTTGAACTTGCAATCCTCCGGTTTCAACCTCCCAAGTACTGGGATTACAGGCATGAGCCACCACATTTTTGAACATATTTCATGTGTGATAACAACAGTTCTTTTCTTGGGTCTCAATGATCTTATTGGCATGTAGCAAGGCCTTCTGTAACTTCATAGCTTAAAATAACCATTTATTTGCTCACAATCCTGTAATTTGGCAATTTGGGCTGAGATCAGCTGGGAGAGGTTCCTGATGGTCTTGCCTGGGGTCGCTCTTGCAGCTACAGCCATCTGTTGGGTCCACGAGGCCTGGATGGTCTGCGGTGGCCTCACTCAGACATCTGGTAGTCAGCGGTGGGGTCAGCCAGGGACTTGGTTCTCCTGCATGTGGCCATGTGAACCCAGGTATGTCACACTGTGGTGGCAGCAGCCGCAGCAGTAGCATTCCAGAAGGGGAGAGGAAGCTGCAAGGTCACTCCATGGCCTTGCTCAGAGGTGCTGCTTCTGGCACATTCTATTTATCAAAGCAAGTTGGGTCATAATTAAGGACAAGTGGGAATGAACTTCATCTCCTGATGGGAGGAGCTGCAAAGAATCTGCGGTGTTTTTATTCCGCCCCTCTGGCCATGACCGTTTACATCATTCCCCATGCAAAATACACTCGCCCATCCCAGGTCCCCCCCGACTTCTCATCCTATCCCAGCAGTAGGCTCAGAACCCATCATTACATGCTAGGGCAGGTGCAGACATAGGCGGGGCTCCTGGAAGGTTGCAGCTCCTCTTGATCTGGAGGCTTATGGACCAAAAAAAACAAGTTCCTTGCTTCCCCTTCCCCACTACCAACACCTAATGGAGAAACAGGGCCAGGGTAGTTGCCATAAGCACTCGTGCTAAAGACAGAAGGGACAAGAGGCTGGTGGCAGTCACCGGCTTTCAGCGATTCTGAAACCCAGCAGGGCATGGTGGTCAGGGATTATCCTTAATTAACACAGTTCTGCTCCATGAAAGTGATTCTCTGGTCCATTCTTCTCAGTAGCTCATAGCGCAGCCCTCTGAGCACTTACTAGTCTCTGAAAGGTTCTTCTTTTTCCATGAAAAAAGGTCTGTGGTTTCAGCTTACTGTCTTTCTCAGTCTGCTTGCTGCTCATAGTAATTTGGGA
This sequence comes from Glis glis, assembly GCA_004027185.1. Lineage (NCBI taxonomy): Eukaryota > Metazoa > Chordata > Mammalia > Rodentia > Gliridae > Glis > Glis glis. The sequence goes on from PVJS01042874.1 coordinate 5,611, forward strand.
GTCTGGAGGTCTCTTTTCAATAGGAATTCTTCTAGGTTTGTGTTGCTGTTGTTTTTAGTCTGATCTGGTCATGCCTTCATCAGGACAACTCTCTTATGAAGACTCTGTGGGTTTCCATCAATCGGATAGGGTTCGTTCCACACTCCAGAAGCCACCACGTACATTTGTCTTGAGACAGATCTCTCTTCACTTGTCCACGACAAGCCACTCTGGGATAGTGCCCTTATATTTAGCCAATTTTTACTTTCCTACCTAGTAAGTCCTGAGCCCTCTATATTTCCTCTGAGTTCTGCTTGCAAATCCCAAAATTTCTTCTTCGCTCTTCTTTCTTTTGCAGTATCTTATCATATGCTGCTAAGAACATTCAACTGAGCCTCAACATTCTATATGGAGATATTCTTAACTGGAACTACAGATTCTTGTTTTGTTTTGAAGTTGCCACAGGTGACATTATCTCCAATTGTTCTGCCATTACATAACATATCTTGCTTTTTTTCCCACCCTTAAATGAGAATCTCCTCATGGGTTTTCCAACCTCCATAAACAGTCTGTTTGCCATTGCTCCAACCATTGCTAACAGCCTCCTCACTTTTTCAGACTCAGCCAAACTGTTCCCAGTCACGATGTCATGTACTTGCAGGTTTTAGTTATGTTTGTACCTCACTTCTTTTTTTTTTTTTTTTTTTGCGGTACCGGGGATTGAACCCAGGGGTGTTCTACCTCCGCGCTACACCCCTGGCCCTATTTTTTTATACTTTATTTTGAAACCGGGTCTCACGAAGTTGAAGAGGGCCTCACTAGGTAGGGAGAGAGAGGGAGAGACAGGGAGAGAGAGAGAGAGAGAGAGAGCAAGCTGAGGCTGGCCGCGAACCCGGATCCTCCGGTCTCCGCCTCCCAAAGTGCTGGGATTACAAGCGTGTGCCACCACGCCCGGCTTGTACCTCACTTCTGGAAACACTTTCTCCCTTATCTATTATTGCTACATACTGCACCACACCATAACTTAGTAGTATAAATTAACCATCACTTATATTTTAAAGATACTGTTTGGGTTTTTTTATACTTTTATTGGTACATTATAGTCTCACATCATAAGTAGTTCATAGTGATAGTGACATACATAACACCTGGTGGGTTTTCCACCGGCTCCCTTCCCACTCCCCCCTTTCCTATACAATATATTGATATTGACATTGGTAATCTCACATATGTACATAATGTCAATGGAAGTGATTCCTTCATTGATTCTCCCCCCACCCCCGCACTTCCTCTAGACCACATCCCTGGATCAACTGGAGTTTCTCCTCCATTATCCAAAGTCCCTCTGGTATCCTGATTATTCCCTCACTTCCGCATAGGAGAGAAAATATATGACCCTTCACTTTCTGTGACTGGATAATCTCCTTAACATAATGTTCTCCAGGTCCATCCATTTTCCTTCAGATGATATAATTTTGTTCTTCTTGATTGCTGAGGAGAGTTCCATTGTGTGTATATCCCATAATTTTTGCAATCCATCCATCTGTTGATAGATACCTAGGTTGATTCCATAATTTGGCTATTGTGAATTGTGCTGCTATAAACATGGATATGCATATATTACTATAATATTCTGATTTCAGTCCCTTCAGAAAGATACCCAGGAGTGGTATAGCTGGGTAAAGACTCCGTTTGGTCTGGGCTCAGCTGGGTGGTTCTTCTGGTAGCCTTGTCAGGGTCAGTCATGTGGCTACTGTCATCTGGAGTGTCTACTGGGGCTGGCCTAATATGGCCTCACTCCCACTGTCAGCTGATAGTTAGCTGGGGCTGTTAAATAGTTCTCTGGCTGGATAGCACAGACTTCTTTTATGTAACAGCGACATTCCAAGAGAGGACCAGTGGGAGCCATGAGACCTTCTGAAGTCCCATCTGGAAGTCGCTCAACATCACTGCCATCATATTCCACTCTCAAACCAAGACACAGATTCAAGGAGTGGAGAGAGAATTTGTGGTCATTTTTTTTTTATTTCACCAGATCTAGAAAATGGAATTATTTCATAGCAGCTATCATTTGGTAGACAAAAACTTTCAAATCATGGAGCTCAAGGGAGTAAATAATTTTAAGCATGTGCTTGGTAATAAATGTTGAGCCATAGAGATTCAGGGAGTGGGGACATGAGATTCCACCCAAGAGGGAAGAGGTGGGGTGGGGGAGAGGGCAGGACACCTGCATGGAAAGTGGATTAATCCATATAATAACAAAATAGCAACACCACCGACAGCACAATAACTACTATTAAATATTACCTGATACTTAAGATGTCTCAGAAACTAAGCCTTTCAATGCATAGTTCCATTTGATTGTCATAATAAACCTGAAGTTTGCACTTTACAGGTGAGACTTAAAGAAGGTAAGAAATTTACCCACACCATGCCAGAAGGTGATAAGGGAATCCCTGGCTGGCTGATGTTCTTCCTAGCACAGAACATGGTAAAAGCTTCTGAGGGTTCTTGTTGGTCTGTGGCCTATTTGGGTAATTCCACAGAGGTGGCTTCATGAGCAAAAATTGTTCTTAGTGATCTGATATTTGATACAAATGAAAGAAGTACAGTCTTCCTGGTTCTGATTCTCTAAGAAATGAGCAAAAGATCTTGCTAGAGACCAGGATTTCCCTTCAGCCAGTGATCAGGTGAGGGAAAATTACCTCTCTCTGCTCATCCCACCTGTAAAATAAAAGGGTTAAGGTTGGGTGATGTCCAATACCCAGCCAAGTCTTAGTATTCTGTGTATGTTTTTGAGGCATTCAGACGACTATGGTTTCTGTTCCAAATCTGCAGATCTTGACTTAGCTTCCATGATAAACATCATGGCCTGCAGACAATCTGTCCATGCAGGACATAGACATGGATCCTGATAGGCAATACCATCAAGACCCAGGGAGACTGGGCCTGGTGGCCCATGCCTATAATCCCAGCGACCTGGGAGGCTGAGACAGGATGATCTTAAGTTCGAGGCCAGCCTGGGCAACTTAGTGAGATCCTGTCTCAAAATAAAATTTAAAAATAAATAAGTAAGGGCTGGGAATGTGGCTCAGTTGGTGGAGCACTTACCTAGCATGAACAAGGTCCTGGGTTTGATCCCCAGTATCTTAAAAAAAAAGTTCTGGAGTGGGGACAGAAATATTAGGGTTGGAACCTGTGTGTGTGTGCACCATTCTAATATATTTAAAACTAGAAATGCCAAAACACAGTAACCAAAAGTGTGATCCAGTTTATTTTATTATATATTAGAATATTATACTAAGCAAGATCAGCCAGTCTTAAAAAATGAATAGATGTACGTTTTCTCTTACATGTGGACACTAGAGAGATATTTGGAAATAAGGGTAACATCAGATAGAAGAGCAGAGATTCCAATGGAGTGATCGAGGGGAATTAGGGAAGGGAGGAGGGGAGATGAAGACATAAAGAGTGTAACAGTTTAAATATGTCTACAAAAATACCAATTCCAATCTCAAAGGCATGTAAAGGGAGGGTGAGGGAGGGGGGAGGGACCCGGTAGGAAGGGCACCAGAGTTGTGTGCATGTATTTTTCTGTCACTCTATACTCCAATATGATGTATAATTACAATGCACGAAATTTTAAAAAATTAATATAGATTAGGACATAGACTCTGGAAAGTTAGAAGTTCACTTAGAGAGGACTGATAAATTACAAATTATTTTTGTCTGATAGAAATTCAAATTATTTGAATGGAAAAATAACCCCAAAGGTTATGGCTTTATTGCACTCTAGAGTATTAACCCATTATGAATGTGATTTGACAACCTTTTTTCAGTATGCTTTTGTTCATTGACTACATACTTTAGTCTCTTGTATTCTTTAAATTGCATTTTTCAATTGACATGTCCTCTAATGTGTTAATTAAATCTTTGACATGTGTTTGTTAATTTATTTTAAATAACATTATTATTGTTGTTGTTGTTGTTAGTGCTTTTTGTTTTTTGTGGTGCTGAAGTTTGAAACCAGGGCTTTGGGCATGCTAAGCAAGTGCTGTATTGCTGAGTTGTACCCCCAGCCCTAAATTTATTTATTTATTTTATTTTAAAAATTATTTCAATGGTACTGGAGACCAGACCTAGGCCCTCACACATGCTAGTCAAATGCTCTACCACTGGGATACATCTCCAGCCCTCTAAATTTATTTTTAACTCAGACATAAAAACATAAAAGTTGTACATATTTATGAGGTACCATGTGGTGTTTTAATGCATGTATATATTGTGCAATGTTTAAAACAGGTTAAACATTTTTGTCTCCTCCATTTATTATTTCTATAATAATACTTAAAATTGAAATACTTAAAATACTTAATTTTAGTATTAAATACTTAATACTAAAATTTAAGTGAAAATACTTAAAATCCTTTCCTCTAGCTTTTTGAAATGTACTGTACATTATTGTTATGTATAGTCACCTTACTGTGCAAGAGCCCAGCAGAGCTTCTTGGTCCTTTCTAAATGTAACTTAGTACCTACTCACTAACCTTTCCCTCTCTGCCCCTTACGCTCCCCAGCCCCTGGTAACCACCATTCTACCCTCAACTTCTACGAGACAAACTCTTTTAGATTCCACATATAAGTGAGATCGTGCAGTACTTGTCTTTCTGTGTCTGCCTTATTTCACTCAACATAATGACCTCCAGTCCCATCCATGTCCTGAATGACAGGATTTCATTCTTTTCTTTATGGATGAATAATATTGCATTTCCTTATCTACTCATCATTTGATGGATACTTAGGTCAATTCCATTTCTTATTGTGAACAGTGCTGCACTAAACATGGGCATGCAGTTGTGTCTTCAACATACTGATCTTATTTCCTTTGGGAAAATACCCAGAAATAGACTTGCTGGACCACATGATAATTCTATTTTTAATTTTTTGAGGAACCTCCATACTGCTTTCCATAATATTTGTACTAATGTACTTTTTTTTTTATACTGGGTCTTGCTGAATTGCTGAGGCTGGCCTCAAGCCTGTGATCCTCCTGCCTCAGTCTTCCCAAGTACTGGGATCACAGGCATGCACCACCATGCCCGGCTCTAATTTACATTCTTACTCACAGTGTGACCTCTTTTAAATGTTTACATTTAACATTAATATTAACATTAACATTTAACATTTATTATTAATATCACAAAAAAGTACCCTGTCCATGTGTGTCATTTTGTTTGAAGTCTGATGTCAGGTAAAGACTAAGCCCAGTGGTCTTCAGCAGCTTCCTGCCCTCCCTACACCCTTCTTCTCTTATTATTTTGTTTCTTCTCTAACCTCCCCATTGATTTTCATGTTTATTTCCACTGGAGACAATTTACTCCTAAAATATCTAATAAAATAATTTCAGACAATGAGTCATAAATCATGAGCAAGGCAACTGGAAAATAAAATGAGTAGAAAATCAGAGATTCTTAGTTTTTAGGTCAGTTGCAGGAAGATTTCCTATTCAGCACAAATACATTACACACAAGTCACTAGGTAGTCCTTTGCTGATAAAGGCTGCCAAATAAAAGTCAAAGTATTTGTGGATAAAGAAGAACAAGATTATGTCATTTGCAGGAAAATGGAAGGACCTGGAGAACATGATGTTAAGTGAGATTAGCTAGTCACAGAAAGTGAAGGGTCATATGGTTTCTCTAATATGCAGAAGCTAGGGAGTAATTGGGATACCACAGGGACTCCGGATAACAGAGGAGAAACTTCAGTGGAGCCAGGGAGGTGGTCTAGGGGAAGGGGAAGGAGAAAAGTGAGAATCAGTGAGGGAATTGCTACCATCGGCTTTATGTACATATGTGAGAATACCAATGTCAATCTCAATACCCTGTTTGGAGAAGGGGTGAGAGGGAGTGATCCAGGGGAAAGCCCACCAAGTGCTGTGTGCATGTATGTCATTATCAACATGATTTGCCTTATGGGCACAGACTATGAACAAACATGTGTGCTCTCGTCCCTTCCTGGGAAAATAAATGGCCCGCTTAGGAGGTAAGACAGCCACATCTAACAGGTAAGGGGACCTACAGGCAGTGTCCTTTGGGATCATAAGCTTAAAGTAGGGTCAGGGCAGCTCATCCACAGAAAGCAAACTGTCAACGCAGAGAGATGGTGAGAACAGCTTCGTGGTGCCGGCGGTGAGGTTGCAGGGATCGTGCCTGGTGGGAGTTCTCATGTGCAGCGCTGGTGGGAGAAATACGGTGGGGAGGATGCCAGGGAATCAGACCGAGCGGGAAGGTTTTCAGATCGAACAATATAGGAGGAGAGGAAAACACTGATGTAAATGGACAGATCTACTACGAGTGAATTTTTTGCATGTGTATCAGTTTTCTGTCGGTCCATAACAAACTAAGTGGCTTGAAATAGCAACCACTTTATCTCTTGCCCTTCTGTGAGCTGGCTGGGCTCAGGCAAGCGCATCTTCTGCTATGAGGGTGCTGTGACTGCAGACCTCCAGATGCTCCCGGGGCTGCAAGTCCATGGTGGCCCATTCGTGCGGCTGAGGTTGGTACTGGCTGCTGACGGGGAGCTCAGCTGGGCAACAGACCCAAGGCCTCAGCTCTCCTCCATGTGGGCTTTTCATGGCAAGCGCCCTGGGTTCCAAGAGGTCATGTTCTAAGTACCAGAAAGCAGAAGCTGCAGATCCACTGAGATCCAATCTCAAAAACTGCACAGCGCTGATTCTGCTTTATCCCACTGTTGAAAGTGAAGAATGGGGCCAGTCCAAGTTCAAGGGAAACATGGCTGGTGGGGAAAGTGGCCAAGAATTTGTTCGGATCTCTCTTTAATCTTCCCCAACTACCATTCTGCATACCTAGTAAAGTGTGTTACTTATTCGCTCATGGATTAATTAATTATATATATATATATATATATATATATATATATATATATATTGAGCTTCCACGAGGTGCCTGACGCTATGCTAGCTATGGAGGATGCCATGCAAGCCAGAAACTAGGCAGAATCTGCTTCAAGCAGCTTGTAAACCAGTGCAGGAAGACCTTGGTCGAACGATGACACAAATGCATACAATATTATAATCTCAGGGGAAGAGACATAATTTCATAAGAATTTATAACATATGTTCCTGAAGTAGACTGGAGTGGGATGGGAAAGTGGACGGTCAGGGGACATTTCATTGAAGAACTGACACTTGAGCTGAAGTCTCATCTTTATTTGATTGGTGAAGAGTTTAAGCTCAGAGAGGTTAAGTAACTTGTCCAAGGTCACACAGGTTAAAAGGGGTAGACTGACTTCACTTAGGGCAAACCCAGACGTGCCTGGCTCCAGAGCCCCTGTAACAAGGAGGAGGCGAGAGCTGAGACACAAGGAAGGCAGAAGGGAAACGGATGTTACTCGAGCCATTGTTCATTAATTTATTCTGGGAAGAATACAAGTTCACAGAAAAATATTTTTTGCTGTTTTAAAGATTTTTGTTATATAAGTAATTTGTGTATATACTATAAACAATTAAAATATTACAGATATAACCAAAGCACCTTCTCATCATAACTTAAATTCTTTTTTTTCATACTGGGGATTTAAATCATTCTATCTCCGAGCTATACCCCCACCCCTACTTTTTTATTTTGTCTTTTTTTTTGTTTTGTTTTGCGGTACCGGGGATTGAACCCAGGGGCGTTCTACCTCCGCGCTACACCCCCGGCCCTATTTTTTACACTTTATTTTGAAACCGAGTCTCACGAAGTTGTGGAGGGCACTAAGTAGAGAGAGAGAGAGAGAGAGAGAGGGAGAGAGAGAGAGCTGAGGCTGGCCGCGAACCCGGATCCTCAGGTCTCCGCCTCCCAAAGTACTGGGATTACAAGCGTGCGCCACCACGCCCAGCTTACTTTTTTATTTTGAAACAGGGTCTCACTAAGTTGCTGAGGCTGGCCTCAAACTTGAAGTCCTCCTGTCTCAGCCTCCCAAGTACTGGGATTGACGGCGTGTACCACGTCATCTGGCTCACTTGGCTCCATTCCTAAGGTAACTGCTGCCATCAGTTTGTACGTTGCCCTTCATCTTTTCTGTGTAGTCATATACTCCTTCTACATATAGTCACGTGTCGCTTAATGATGGGGAAACCATCTGAGAAATGGGTAGTTAAGAGATCCCATCACTGTGCAAACATGAAAGAGGGTACTTGCACAAACCAAGTTGCCCGTGACGTCACCAGGGGATGCCGTCTGATGGGGCCACTGTCATATGACTGGCCCATCACTGACCCGAATGTCATCATGCCACACACAACTCTCACAGGGGCATACCGTTGAGTTTCGAGTTTTTGAAAACATAAATGGAGCCATTCTGTTTTTCTGCACCTATGTCCTCCCTTAAAAAGGTATCTTGGAGGGTTTTCTGTGTCTGTATAGAGATCGATGTCATTCTTCTGTGAGGATTTTAAATTTGGTGCTTTTGTTTCAATGACAGTAAAAAATATTTTTTTCCAGTTTTGAAAAGAAGATTTCTCCCTTGGAGTAATAATTAACAGTTGAAAGACTTTTTTTTACAAAAAGACTTATATTAGGCTAAAAGTCCTCGTCTACAAACACTATGAATAGGGCATATCTTTGGGCACCAGTGAGATGCTCCTCCCCTTTTTGTGGTACTGGGGATTAAACTCAGGGGCATTCTACCTCTGAGCTACACCCCCAGTCCTGTTTTTATTCTTTATTTGAAACAGGGTCTCACTAAGTTGTAGAGGGCCTCACTAAGTAGCCGAGGCTGGCCGCGAACCCGGATCCTCCGGTCTCAGCCTCCCAAGTACTGGGATTACAAATGTGTGCCACCATACCTGGCTCCCCACCCCCCCCTTTTTTTTTAAAGTGGTCTCTGGATTGCTCGAGTTCCTGCTGATTCAGTAGGAAAGTTTTCCCTCAGCAGTGAGGCTGGAGATGGAGCCTCCATATTTCTTGGGACTTCTTCTTCATTCATAAATTGAAAAAGAGCCAGGCATGGTGGTACAAGCCTATAATCCCAGTACTTGGGAGCCTGAGACAGGAGGATCACAGGTTTGAAGCCAGCTTCAGCAACTTAGTGAGACTCTCAGCAACCTAGTGAGACCCTGTTTCAAAATAAAAAAATAAAAAGGTTGGGGGTGTAGCCTGAAGGTAGAATGCCCCTGGATTCAATCTCCAGTACAAGGAAGGAAGAAAGGAAGGAAGGAAGGAAGGAAGGAAGGAAGGAAGGAAGGAAGGAAAGAAGGAAAGAAGGGAGGGAGGGAGGGAGGAAGGCAGAAGGGCAAGCTGGCAGGTAGGCCTCAACCTGGAACAGTGACAGAAGTGTAGAACCTGAGGCCCCACTGGGACTGGGACATCCTGACTCAGACTCTGCATTGTAACAAGACCCCAGAGGATTCACTAACAAGATGCAGCCTTTGAGGACCACTGATCTAGAGGGGTTTTCAGGCACTTTTCAGTGGAAATTTCCTGTCATTCTAAAACCCCAGGATAGAACCAACTGGCCGGAAGCTGAAAACCCATTGGAGAGCATTATCTCTGCACCGAGGGTGCTTCCCCCACCAGCCATGGCTCCCTGGCTTCTCTACTCCGGGGGCTACCATTTGGGGGGCTCTCCTCTGCTGAGTCAATGGGGGAAATGAGCCCGGGGAGGAAACCCTGGCTTCCTGTGGGCTCTGTGGAGCAGGCAGGGCAGGTGACTCCCGGGCAGTGAGAGAGACCTGGCTCATAAGTGTCTGCACAAAGGAGGGGCCCGTCATGAAGCCCGCCAGTAGGATCTATGAACAAGAGGGATGTATGTTTTTTTTTTCCATTCCTATACATCTGCTTTCCAGAAGATGCCAAATGAAGGATTGGGGAATTCATTTATTTTTATTTTTCGTTTATTTTTACATCACCCTAGTGGGCTCTGGAGTAAAATATACTTACCCCTGGGGAGGTGGAGAAGACCTGGAGCGGGAGATGGGAGCTCTTTATTCGAATTCTGCCATCAATGGTGTGACCTTAGGTAAGTGCTGGGACTCCCTGGGCTCCGTTTCAGCAGCTACAAAATGCTTTCCTGTCCCCACACACTGTGGAGGTTGAATGGAGAAAGCCTTTCATCTATTCATCTGTTTTAATTTTTTAAATAATAATATAATCACATGGTTCAAAGCCAAAATTTTTAAGAAGTTATAAAATAGCCAGGCATGGTGGCACACATCTGTAATCCCAGTACTTGGGAGGCTGAGACAGGAGGATTGCAGGTTCAAGGACAGCCTCAGCAATGTAGTGAGACTATCAACAACCTAGCAAGAACCTGTTTCCAAAAAAAAGGGGGGTTCTGGGAGTGTAGCTTAGAGGTAGAATGTCCCTGGATTTTATCCCCAATACTACAAAAATGAATGAATGAATGAATGAATGGAGAGAGAGAGAGAGAGAGAGAAAGAGATAAAAATAAAGGAATTTTCACATTGGGAAGTATTACTACCACCTTTTCTCCTTTTACCTCTACTCCCTTGCAGGTAATGATTTTTTTTTAATTTCTTATACAACCTTCCATCTAAGTACAAGCAAATACAAATACCTATTCTTATTTTCCTCTTTTATTACACGAAAGTATGTTACTATGTGAATTGTTCTGCACTTGTTCTTGTTTGATTAAAGATGCATCCGGTCGTCCCTCGGTGTCCAGGAGGCATGGGTTCCAGGGCCCCCACAGATACCAAACTCTGCAGATGCTCAACTCCCTTTTATAAAGCGGCACAGTATTGCATGGAAACAACACACATCCTCTCATGGACTTTACATCATCTCTGGATTATTTATAATGCCCGATCCAAAGTAAATGCCGTATAAATAACTGTTATGCCGTGTTGTTTGGGGGAATGAGGACAAGGAGAAAGTCTGTTCGTGTTTAGTATAGACTTGATCATCGTAGGTCTCACTATACTTTCAGTCAGCCCCTGGTTACATTCACAGATGTGGAACCTGCTGCTTCAGAGGGCTGACTGTATTTCTCCTTGCAGCTGCCCAGAGAGGCACATTCAGCTCCACACGTTCTTCCCTGCTTAGTCTCCAGGGGCTGCACCCTAGCTGGGCACATCTGGAGCCCCAGAAGCTCAGACCAGGAAAATCCATCCCCAGACCCCTCCATAGGCATCCCCAGAAGCCGAGGACGTGTCCAAAACAAGCACTGTCATATGTAACTAAGGGCAAGCCCAGATGTGTACACACTTGCACGCATGTACCACTTGCACACATGTACCACTCGCACACTCACAAGTCAGTTCTGCCCAGCACTGGATAACACCCCACCACCACCCCATGTGAGTGGCTGCTCTTCCTGCGAAGTTCACTGGGCCGCCCCTCAGTTCACCTCAATCCTACCACAGGTTCAGTCACTTTTCCACGACTCTACTAAATCATCTGTCTTCTAGAGTTGTGTTTTGACTTTGCAGCTATAGCATATAAACAGTACATTTTCCAAATGGATTCATTTAGATGGGTATGGTGGTGCATGCCTGTAATCTTAGTATGTGGGAGGCTGAGACAGGAGGATCACAGGTCCAAGGACAGCCTCAGCAATTTATGGAGGCCCTCAACAACTTAGTGAGACCCTGTTTCAAAATAAAAAATAAAGCCGGGCATGGTGGCACATGCTTGTAATCCCAGTACTTTGGGAGGCGGAGACCGGAGGATCCGGGTTCGCGGCCAGCCTCAGCTCTCTCT
>PVJS01042875.1:0-17314 GCA_004027185.1 Glis glis
TCTGAGCTACACCCCCAGCCCTATTTTTTATACTTTATTTTGAAACTGGGTCTCACGAAGTTGCGGAGGGCCTCACTAAGTAGCTGAGGCTGACTGCGAACCCGGATCCTCCAGTCTTCGCCTCCCAAGTACTGGGATTACAAGCGTCTGCCACCATACCCGGCTATTTTATTTTTATTTAATTTGGAAACAGGGTCTCATTAGGTTGATGAGACTCTCACAACTTGCTGAGGCTGTCCTCAAACCTGTGATCCTCCTGTCTCAGCCTCCCAAGTACTGGGATTACAGGCATGTGCCATCATGCCTGGCAATAAAGGATATTTTTGCTGAATACGGAATTTAAATTTTGCAGGGATTTTTTTTCTTTCTTTCTGGTGCTGGAGATGGAACCCAGAGCATTGTATAAGCTAGGGAAGTACTCTACCACTGAGCTACATCTCCAACCCAAATTTTGCAGTTATTTTTCCTTCAGTACTTCAAAAATATAATTCCATGTGTACAGTGTGTGTGTGTGTGTGTGTGTGTGTGTGTGTGTGTGTGTGTGGTGTGTTACTGTGCATTGAACCCAAGGGCTTTCTACCTCTGAGGTATACCACAGCACTATTTTTTATTTATTCGTTTATTTATTTTGGTACTGGGGATTGAATCCAGGGGCATTCTACCTCCAAGCTACACTCCCAGCCCAATTTTATTTCTTAGTTGGAAACAGGGTCTCACTAGGTTGCGGAGAGCCTCGCTAAGTTGCCAAGGCTAACTTTGAACCTGAGATCCTCCTGTTTCAACCTCCCAAGTACAGAGATTACAAGCATGCGCCCTGGGCGTGGTGGCACATGCTTGTAATCCCAGTACTTGGGAAGGTGAGACAGGAGGATCACAGGTTCACGGCCAGCCTCAGCTACTTAGTGAGGCCCTCCGCAACTTAGTGAGACCCTGTTTCAAAATAAAGAATAAGGCCGGGCGTGGTGGCACATGCTTGTAATCCCAGTACTTGGGAGGCGGAGACCGGAGGATCCGGGTTCTTGGCCAACCTCAGCAACTTAGTGAGGCCCTCTGCAACTTCGTGAGACCCGGTTTCAAAATAAAGTATAAAAAATAGGGCCGGGGGTGTAGCTCGGAGGTAGAATGCCCCTGGATTCAATCCCTGGTACCGCAAAACAACAACAAAAAAAACCAAAATAAAGAATAAAGAATAAAAAATGGGGCTGGAGGTGTAGGCTGGAGGTAGAATGCCCCAGGGTTCAATTCCCAGTACTACAAAAAAAAAAAAAAAAGCCATTTCCTCTTGATCATCCATTCTTGCATTGACAAATACCTTTTTGGGGGAAAAGCAGTCACAAACACCCATTTATTATCTCTTCTTCTTTTTTTTTTTTTTTTGCAGTACCGGGGATTGAACCCAGGGGCATTTTACCTCTGAGCTACACCCCCGGCACTATTTTTTATACTTTATTTTGAAACCGGGTCTCATGAAGTTGCAGAGGCCTCACTAAGTAGCTGAGGCTGGCCACGGAACTCGGATCCTCCGGTCTCCGCCTCCCAAGTACTGGGATTACAAGTGTGCCCCACCACGCCCGGCTATTTATTATCTCTTCTATGCCTTCAAGCAGATTTGTTTTAAATTTTACAGTTGTCTTCGATGGGAGGACTGGGCCAAGTAGCAAGCAATTCTACTTAACCTTCTGAGCCTCAGTTTTCTATCAATGAGGATCTAGGTGTGCCTGTTGCACTTGGCAAGTGGAAATCTGTCGGGGCATCTGTCGGGGCACCAGGCTCCCGGGACCAGCCCGAGGGTGATGCGATGCTGAAAGGGGGGACAGAAGCCGGTCGGTCGGAAAAGCACATACTTCTGAACCGGGAGACATGTCTGGCAAGATCTCGATTATTAGAAAGCCAAATCTCTCTTTTATAGTAGAGGCAATACAGGAAATTCGCAATCAGTAGGGTGTGGCACCACGCCCCCCTGTAACCTATCATAGGTAGATGCACCTGTCGTCTGTGAGCACGGAAGGAGGTAACCGCCTATCACAGCCCTCCTGAGGCTAGGTGGGGCTATCTGCGGGACCTCCCTCCGAGTCCGCCAGCGCCATCTTTGCCATTAATATGCTGAGTTACTGCCACGTGGGAGAGGCCCGGTACTCTAGAGCAGGCTTCTGCCAGTCCACCAGGTAGAGACCCCTACAGAAATCACCAGTGATCTTGATGGGAGAAGGCTGTATGGAATGGTAGAGATGAAAGTCATATTGGGATAGGGTAGAGTACATAGGATGAAGGAGTAGAAATAACATTTGGGAGAAACTTTCTAGAAGTTTGGCTATGGAGGAAAGCAGAAAAATGGAGTGGGATATGAAGTAGAATAATCTGGGTCAAGGAAGGTTGAAAGATAAAAGAGCATATTTATATGCTGATGGACATAGTTATGCTGATGGATATATTTTTCATCTGTATGATTAGTATATTTCTCATAGTAAATTGACAAGTTGAGCTGGGTGTGGTGATGCACTTGGGAGGCTGAGACAGGAGGATCACAGATTGTGGCCAGCCTCGGTAACTTTGAGAGACCCTCAGCAACCTAGCAAGACCCTGTTTCAAATAAAAAATAAAGCCGGGTGTGGTGACACATGCTTGTAATCCCAGTACTTGGGAGGCTGAGACCGGAGGATCCGGGTTGGCGGCCAGCCTCAGCTACTTAGTGAGGCCTTCCGCAACTTAGTGAGACCCTGTTTCTTTTTTTTTTTTTTTTTTTTTTGCGGTACGGGGGATTGAACCCAGGGGGGGTTCTACCTCCGACCCTATTTTTTATACTTTATTATTTATTTATTTATTTATTTATTTATTTATTTTTGCAGTACCAGGGATTGAACCCAGGGGCGTTCTACCTCGGAGCTACACCCCTAGCCCTATTTTTTATCCTTTATTTTGAAACCGGTTCTCATGAAGTTGTGGAGGGCCTCACTAAGTAGCTGAGGCTGGCAGTGAACCCGGATCCTCCAGTCTCCGCCTCCCAAGTACTGGGATTACAAGCGTGTGCCACCACACCTGGTGCATGAGACCCTGTTTCTAAATAAAGAATAAAAAATAGGGCTGGGGGTGTAGCTCAGAGGTAGACTGCCCCTGGGTTCAATCTCCAGTACTGCAAATAAATAAATAAATAAATAAATAAATAAATAAAATTAAAAATTTTTGTTAGTGCCGGGCGTGTTGGCACATGCTTGTAATCCCGTACTTGGGAGACTGAGACAGGACGATTGCAGGTTCAAGGACAGCCTCAGCAAGCTGTGAGATTCTCATCAACCTAGCAAGACCCAGTTTCAAAATAAAAATAAAATAGGGCTGGGGGTGTAACTCAGAGGTAGAATGCCCCTGGGTTAAATCCCCAGCACCACAAAAAAAATTTTTTTGTTGGTACATTATAATTATACATAACAGAGGGATTTATTGTGATATATTTGTACATGCATATAACATAATTCAGTCATTTTTTCCCCAGTGCCTTCCTGATCTCCATCCTCTACTGTACTGGTCTCCCTTCTATTTTCATGAGATCGCCCCCCCCCACTACCATTTTTTCCCATTAGCTTCCACATATGAGAGAAAGCATATCATCCTTGATTTTCTGAGTCTGGGTTATTTCACTTAACATGATATTCTCCAGTTCCATCCATTTTCCTGAAAATGACATAATTTGCTCATCTCCTTCTCCTCCTCCTCCTCCTGCTCTTCCTCCTCCTCCTTCACTGGGGATTGAATCCAGGTGTATTCTACCTCTGAGCTACTCTACACCCCCAGCCCTATTTTATTTTTTATTTTGAAACAGGTTCTCACTAAGTTGCTGAGGGCCTTGCTAAGTTTCTGAGGCTGGCTTTGAATCTGTGATCCTCCCCTAACTAACTCCCCTAAGTCATAGGACTGCGTCAAAGTTTCCAAGTCTGTCACATGATTATACACATCTCTTAATATGTGTTTCATGTCTGTGTCTGTGTCCCTGTGTGTGCACCTCTCTTTGTTGTGTGCTGGGAGGGAGCAGAAGGGAGGGTCTGCCCTGTGTCTCACATCCGTGAATTTGCGTGTGCCTGCCTGTGCTGTATGTCTGTATACATCTGCATGGATGTCTGTATTTGGTGTCTGGATATACCTGGTGTGTTCACATGTATTTCTATGCTGTATGTTTGTATGTATTTGTCCCCAATTCCATGACTTCCTGCACTGTAACATTTCCCCTGCACTCTCTCGCGGTCACATCCTGATTCCTGTCCTCAGTAAGAAGGGCTCCACCTCAGAAGTTTCAAAATCCAACGTTTCAGGTTCTCACATACTCGTCTTCAGTTCATTCACCCTCTTTCACCAAACCTGTCTTCCTCTTGGGGGCCTCCAGCCCTTCACTGCCCAGCAGTTCTCCTCAGCACCCTAAAGTCCTGCCAGCCTCCTACTGGTGCCCCTCCCCCAGCGAACCCCCAACAATACCGTTAGGCCTCGTGGGAGAAAAGTACACAGCTGGGTGGATGGATCCACCTAGAATTTATCACCTGCAGCCCCAGCTGCAGCCTGACACAAACCGCCACCCCTCTCCCATTCCCTCAGCTCCTCTTTGCCCAGTGGCACCATTTTCCCCAAGTGCTGGGTTCTCACCACACTTTGCCTCATACCACCTCACAGAACCCGCCCCCAGAGCGATGGGTGTGAACTTCCTCCATTTCCTGGCCCCCCCACCTCCCAAACTCGGCAGCTGCTACACCCCTTCTCATCTCCTTTCCCGTATCTTGGTGTCCTTCCTCACGTCCAAGGTTAGATCCTCTGGAAAGAATCCATCTCAGGCCAGGCAAATTGGCGCAGGCCTGTGATCCCAGTACTTGAGAGGCTGAGAAAGGAGGATTGCAGGTTCAAGGACAGCCTCAGCAAGTAGTGAGACTCTCAGCAACCTAGTGAGACCCTGTTTCAAAATAAAAATAAAATAGGGCTGGGAGTGTACTGGGTTCAAACCCCAGTACCACACACACAAAAAAAGTACTTGGGAGGCTGAACCAGGAGGACCACAGGTTCAAGGCCAGCCTCAACAACTTAGTGAGACCCTGTTTAAAAATAAAACATAAAATAGGGCTGGGGGTGTAGCTCAGAGGTAGAATGACCCTGGATTTAACCCCCCCACACACACACATCCATCAATCCACATCAGGCTAAGGATGTAATTCAGTGGTAGAACACTTCTCTAGCATGCAGAAGTCCCTGGGTTCAATTCCTAGTATTATAAACAAAAAAGCAAAAAAACTGAACAAAAAGAGAATCTATCTCAGTTCTCTTTTTTCACTGTCCTTTTTAATCAAAAGTGACAGAATCCCAACTCAGACCAGTTTAGGGAGACAGAAGGATCTTTTACCAACTCACACAACTGGGATGCCCAAAGTTGTACCTATGTTAGGAACAGCTAGATCCTGCCAGATCATAAGGTGCCACTTGAACTGATGCATCAATCCTGTGCCTCAGTTTCCTCATCTGTAAAATGGGTATTAATATTCCCTATCACACAGAGTTTTTGTGAGGAAGGAAAACTGGCTTCATCCTTTTCTCTGCAGCCTGACTTTTTCTGCTTCCCAGTCAAGTAATAAAAAGTGACTGCCCAAGGCCAGGTGTAGTAGCGCATGCCTGTAATCCCACTACTTGGGAGGCTAAGACAAGAGGATTGCAGGTTTGAGACCAGCCTCAGCAACTTAGTGACACCCTGTTTCAAAATGAAAGATAAAAAGGGCAGGGCTGGCGGTATAGCTCAGAGGTAGAACACCCCTGAGTTCAAACACCAGAACCACTGGAAAATCCCTGTGGGAAAAGTCCAAGAAGCTGCTGAGGCTCGTTATGACTGGCCCTAAGGATTCTGTTTGCACAGATCCCACATCAAAGGTGTGCTAAGGGAATCCGGTGTGGTCCACAAGTGCTAACAACTGTTCTCCTATCAGAGCCCAGCCTTGGGCACAAACCCTTTCTGTGTAAATAAAGGACAGGCTGGCTGCATACTCCATTGTGGCTTTGTGTCAAAGAGACTGTATTGGCCATTGGGACACAGGCAGGGATTCCGGTGGTCCAAAGAAAGTGGAGGGCAGGGGGCAGTGGTACACACCTGTAATCCCAGTACTTGGGAGGCTGAGACAGGAAGATCACAGGTTTGAGGCCAGTCTCAGCAACTTAATGAGACCCTCAGCAACTTAGCAAGAGCCTGTTTCAAAATAAAAAAAAATAAAAATAAAAAGGGCTGGGGTATAGCTTGGAGGTACAATGCCCCTGGGTTCAACCCCCAGTAACAAGTGGAGGGCCACAGGAAGACCACCTAGCCACCACCAGGTGGCACTTGAGCAGGGTATGAGCTCATCATTGTCTTTGAGAACAGTAGCTCATAAAAAGGAGAGTAGTCCCTTACTCCCAGACTGACCAGTTTTAGATTTTATTTTGATTTACACTACTCATTTCCTCATTGTGTTAAGAAATTTAAATAACAGAAGGGCTTTGACTTTTTTTTTTTGGAACTAGGGATTAAATCCAGGGGCTCTCTGCCTTTTAGCTACACTCACTCCTAACCCTATTTTACTTATTTATTTATTATTTATTTATTTATGGTACTGGAGATTGAACCCAGGGACATTCTACCTCTGAACTACATCCCCAGCCCTATTTTATTTATTTTTTATTTATTTTTTTTTTTTGCAGTACCGGGGATTGAACAC
This sequence comes from Glis glis, assembly GCA_004027185.1. NCBI lineage: Eukaryota > Metazoa > Chordata > Mammalia > Rodentia > Gliridae > Glis > Glis glis. Next base: position 6,708 of record PVJS01042875.1, read on the forward strand.
AGGGGCGTTCTACCTCCGCGCTATGCCCCCGGCCCTATTTTTTATACTTTATTTTGAAACCGGGTCTCACGAAGTTGCGGAGGGCCTCACTAAGGAGAGAGAGAGAGAGACAGAGAGAGAGAGAGAGCTGAGGCTGGCCGTGAACCCGGATCCTCTGGTCTCCGCCTCCCAAAGTACTGGGATTACAAGCGTGCGCCACCATGCCCGGCCCCTATTTTATTTTTATTTTGAAGCAGGATCTTACTAGGTTGCTGAGAGTCTCACTATTTGCTGAGGTTGTCCTTGAACCCGTGATCCTCCTGTCTCAGCATCCCAAGTACTGGGATTACAGGTATGTGCCACCATGTTTGGCTACATATTTACTTATTTTATTTATTTATTTATTTATTTATTTATTTATTTATTTATTTTTGCCTGGATTGAACCCAGAGGCATTTTACCTCCGAGCTACACCCCCAGCCCTATTTTTTTTAGTTCTTTATTTTGAAACAGGGTCTCGCTAAGTTGCAGAGGGCCTCACTAAGTAGCTGAGGCTGGCTGTGAACCCGGATCCTCCTGGCTCAGCCTCCCAAGTACTGGGATTACAAGCGTGCGCCACCACGCCCGGCTTACTTATTTATTTTTGAAACAGGGTCTCACTAGGTTGCTGAGGGCCTTGCCAAGTTGCTGAGGCTCAGCCTCCTAAGTACTGGGATTACAGGACTGTGTACCCAGATGACTTTTTTTTAAATACTTTTATTGGTACATTGTAATCTCACATCATTATGTAGTTCCTGAGTGATAGGGACATACATACTTTTTTTTTTTTTTTTGGATGGTACTGGGAATTGAACCTAAGGGCCTTCTACCCCTGAGCTATACTCCCAGCTAAATTTTTTATGTTTTTATTTTGAAACGGTATCGGTAAGTTGCTGAGGCTGTCTTCGAACCTGCGATCCTCATATCTCAGCCTCCCAAGTAAGGGATTACAGGCATGCACCATCAAGCCCGGCTAGAAGGTCCCTTTATGATAGGCATGTGCAGTTCAGGCCCTGTCCCAGCATGATACCCTCTGGCTAAAACTATTCTCTGTGTCCCAAATCAGTCCCATGTCCTAGCCTTCCTCGGCAGGCTTTTCTTCTGCTTTCTTTCAGTCCCATGGGCCTGGTACCTTTTTTTTTTCTTTTCTTTTCTTTCTTTCTTTCTTTCTTTTTTTTTTTTTTTTTTTTTTTTTTTTTTTTTTTTTTTTTTTTTTTTTTTTTTTTTTTTTTTTTTGCAGTACTGGGGATTGAACCCAGGGGCATTCTACCTCCGAGCTACACCCCCAGCCCTATTTTTTTTATCTTTATTTTGAAACAGGGTCTCACTAAGTTGCGGAGGGCCTCCCTAAGTAGCTGAGGCTGGCCCCAAACCTGCGATTCTCTGGTCTCAGCCTCCCAAGTACTGGGATTACAAGCGTGCGCCCCCATGCCCAGCTTGCCTGGTACTTTCTCTCTGCTTCACTAGTCCATGGAGGAGAGCATCTGTAGTCATGGATTCAGACATTAGTCAAAGAAGGCAGCCAAGGCACAGGAGTCAGCAGAACTGCGCTATTACAAGCCTGAGTCTCCCTCACTGTGAGATTTGGGTGGCGCCTCTTCCTCCAGTCTTCTTTCCTGCCTGTGGGAGGAGACTCTTCAGTCCCCCCTCTAGCCCCACAAAGCAGAAAACACAGTTGTTCTTCTGGCTCCCGGCCCCTCCACGGCCCCAGGGGGTGCATGCCAACCATGGCAGTCCTACTCCCCTGGCCAGGGATGGCTTCATCTTAACAAAATTCATGTGCTGCTGCCTTGGCCAGTATAGCTGCAGAAATGGGACAGGCTTCTGGGAAATGTTTTGTCCCTGATAAATATTGATCCATGAGGAGAAATTGCCCTTTTGACCCTGGGGTCAGGGACACATTGCAGTCTCTGACGGGAACAGACTTGTCCTTTAGGAAAGCATATTCTGTTTTGGGTTGGAACAGATGGCTTTCATCCATGAAGGTATGCAAAAAAGATGAGGGTCCTTGATCAGGGATGATGCAGGGAACTCTGGGATGGAAAGTAGGGATTAAAAAAGGAGAAGGTTGGCTAAAGGTGATGGTGCACACCTGTAATCCCAGAAACTAGGGAGGCTGAGGGAGGAGAATCACAAGTTTGGGTCAGCCTGGGCAACTTAGAAAGATCCTGATTCAAAATAAAAATAAAAAGCAGCTGGGTGTGGTGGCACACACCTGTAATCTCAGTACTTGGGAAGCTGAGACAAGAGGATCACAGGTTTGAGGCCAGCCTCAGCAATTTAGTGAGACCCTGTTTCAAAATTAAAAATAAAATAGGGCTGGGAGTGAAGTTTGGAGGTAGAATGGCCCTGGATTCAATCCCTCGTACCACCAAAACAAAGAAACAAATGACTTGAGATGTAGCTGTGTTAAGTGTTTGCCTAGCATGTGTGAGGCACTGTGTTCAATTCCCAGTTGACAAAGAAAAAAAAAAAGAGCCAGTTGAGTTTGAAGGTCCTCTAAGTTATATACTGCCACAAGCATGTACAATTGTATGCTCATTTTTATCTGATCTTTGCCTTATCACGTTAGGTGAGATTGGTCTTGTTTAGTAGGATGTAAAGCCAACCTCTCACCCCACTCTGGCAGCCAAATATTGACCCTGCCTTCTACTTCCTTTGTTCTTGAGCCCAAGCATCTCTCTCCCCTCTACTTCTCCTTAATAACCACTTAAGGATCCGGAGGCTGGGTTTACAGCGGTAGTTTTTCTGTGGCTATCCTGCCCTCTGCTGGATCAAGGAGGTGAACTGTGGATATGTCGACTTCGGGGAAGGGACACCTCTCTGGAAAGGGGAGGTGTGATCAGGATTTATTCTGGTCACTTCAGGCAGTTTGTTCTCTAGAAATGGTGTCCAGGGGGCTGTGACCCAGCCTCTCCTCCCAAATGGGAGGGAGGAGAAAATTCCGGGGGAATACAACAGCCTGATTTAGAGATTAGAAGTTATCTGTGTGTGCTTGGGTCTGTTTGAGATTCTTTATCCATATATGGATGGGGAGATGTGAAGAGATTTCATTTGTCTGTTGTTAAAAACAAGATAATTGGCAAAGTTTACCAACTTGCTAAGAAGGGATCAACAAGGGAAGGAAAGCTAATGCTTTTGGTATGGACAGGCCATTGACATTTGCTATCTAGTTGGGATGCTTATATATGCAATTAGTTTATATATGCAATTACGGGGAAAAGACTTACCTAATTAGGCCAAGATTGAAGTGTCAGGGCTGCGGATGTGCCTGAGTGGCAGAGCACCTTGCTTAGTAGGCGTGAGGCCCTGGGTTTTATCCCCACCCCCCCAAAAGCACAGTTTCATTACATATGATAACAAAGACATCATAATCCACTTTGTCATTACAGAGGAAACATAGATGAAGAAGGCTGGAGCATTGTCTGTCAATCAGAGATTAAAAATCCAATATAAACTGGGCGTGGTGGCACATGTTTGTAATCCCAGGATTTGGGAGCTAAGAGAAGAGAATCTCAAGTTTGAGGACAGCCTCAGCAAGTGGTGAGACTCATCAACCTAGGGAGACCCTATTTAAAAAATAAAAATAAAATAGGGCTGGGGGTGTAGCTCAGAGGTAGAATGCCCCTGGGTTCAATCCCCAGTACCACACACACACACACACACACACAAAAACATCCAATACATCATCTGGGTGCAATGGTGCATGTCTGTAATTCTGGCTACTCAGGAGGCTGAGGCAGGGGGATCAGAAGTTTGAGGACAGCCTCTACAATTTAGCAAGACCCTGTCTCAAGTGGTAGAGCAACCCTGGATTTAATCCCCATTACCACACACACACACACACACACACACACACACACACACCAATACATCTAAGAAGCAAAGGATGAGGATAATCTGTGGCTACCAACAATATATGATAAAGTTTCATTTCTCAAGGATGGTGTTGACTATCTGGCTAATGTGGATGCATCAATCACTGGCACAGTGGCAAACAGCAAGTTTTTTTTTATTAGTGCATTGCAAACATACATCTTGAAGGATTTCAGGGTGGTTGATGTATACGTGCACTCATCGGTCAATTAGCCCTCCCCAGTTCCCACCTCCCCTTCCTCTCCCCTCCCTCCTTCAGCATAGTAGTTGACTTTGATATCTTTGTTAAGTCCTTCCTGAAGCAGCAAGTTCTGACTTGCAATAGGCCACTAGGCACCAGGGATTTTCTCAAGCAGCAAGCAAGGCAGACAGAATGCAGTTCCTGTCCCCAAACCCCACAGTTATACCCCCCTCCTCTCACTGTCTTTCTTTTCTTACTTAGGGGCAATTTTCCCCCCTCTAACATCAGAATGATCAGGGATTGATTTTTCTACATAAATTAATTTTTCAGATAACTGACATTTGTACCTTTAAGTACTGTAACTCTTCTTGATGATTTTTTTTTTCTTTTTGGTGCTGGGGATTGAACAAAGAACATTGCACCTTGCGTGCTAAGCACTTTACCTCTGAACTAAACCTCCAAACAACAACTCCTCCCCCTTCTTCTCTTCCTCCCCCCCCCCTTCTTATTGTTTCTTCTTTTTGTGGTGCTGGGGGTTGAACCCATGGACATTCTACCTCTGAGATACACTCCCAGCCCTATTTTATTTTTTATTTGGAAAAAAGGTCTCACTAAATTGCTGAGAACCTCACTAAAATCCTGAGGCTGACTTGGAACCTGTGATCCTCTTGTCTCAGCCTCCCAAGTACTGGGATTACAGGTGTGTACCACAACACCCAGCCAAACCCTTCTTCAATCTGTGTGTGTGTATGTGTGTGTGTGTGTGTGTGTGTCTGTGTGTGTGTGTGTGTGTGTCTGTGTGTGTCTGTGTGTGTGTGTGTGTGTGTGTGTGTGTGTCTGTGTATGTGATAAGAGAGACTGAGATCCACTCTGGGGATTGAACCTAGGGGCATTCTATCTTTGAGCTACACGCTCAGCGTTATTTTATTTTTTATTTTGAAACAGTGGCTCACTAATTTGCTGAGGGCCTCACTAAATTGCCAAGGCTGTTCTTGAACCCATGATCCTTCCGTCTCAGTCTCCCAAGTACTGGGATTATAGGTATGCATCACCACACCTGGTTTATTGAATTTTTGTGTGTGTGTGTGTGTGTGGGATTGAACCCAGGGGCATTCTACCTCCAAGCTACACCCCCATCCCTATTTTATTCTTTATTTAAAAACAGAGTCTTGCTAGGTTGATGAGAGTCTCACTACTTGCTGAGGCTGTCCTCGAACCTGCAATTCTCCTGTCTCAGCCTCCCAAGTACTGGGATTACAGGTGTGTGCCACCATGCCCGGCTTTATTGAATCTTTTTAAAAAGATTTTATTTTTATATGTTCATAAAAAAAGAGTTGTAGGCCGGGCGTGGTGGCGCACACTTGTAATCCCAGTACTTTGGGAGGCGGAGACCCGAGGATCCGGGTTCGCGGCCAGCCTCAGCTCTCTCTCTTTCTCTCTCTCTCCCTCTCTCCCTGTCTTTCTCTCTCTACTTAGTGAGGCCCTCCACAACTTCGTGAGACCCGGTTTCAAAATAAAGTATAAAAAATAGGGCCGGGGGTGTAGCACGGAGGTAGAATGCTCCTGGGTTCAATCCCTGGTACCGCAAAAAAAAAAAAAAAAAAAGAGTTGTAAGCAGGACAACCTCAGCAACCTAGCAAAATTCTCAGCAACCTAATGATATCCTGTTTTAAAAAAAAGGGCTGGGGGTATAGCTCAGAGGTAGAATTCCCCTGGGTTCAATCCCTAGTAACACACACACACGCACACACACACACACATGCACAGTTTTAATGATGCAGAAAAATAAGGAGAATAAATGTTAGTACAAATCACAGATGATGTTAGGTGAACATCATTGCAAATAGCCCTTATGGATACATACAAGTAGGAGAGTAGAGGATAGGCAGATAGACACAGGGAAGTTTCACAATACTTTTTCTGAAAATCTTGAAGTCAGATTTATTTATTTATTTTTTGTGGTAATGGGGATGGAACCCAGAGGCATTCTACCTCTGAGCTACACCCCCAGTTTTATTTTATTTTTATCTTGAAACAGGGTGTCACTAAGTTGCTGAGGGCCTTACAAGGTTGCTGAGGCTGGCCGCAAACCTGTGATCCTCCTGTCTCAGCCTTCCAAGTACTGGGATTACAGGCATGTGCCACTGCTTCCGCTTTAAGAAATGAGTGGTGTGTGTGTGTGTGTGTGTGTGTGTGTGTGTGTGTGTGTGACACCGTTTGGAGCGACGCCGTGGGTTCTTGTTCTTAGCAGTTTAGAAAAAGTTAGCCAGAACTACTGTTGTAAGCTTGAGCAAAGTTTTATTATTACAGAAAGAAATGGGGGACAGAGTAATCAAAGCACTACGCCAGAGGTGACGTAGTGGAGTGCCTTGAAAGTAAGGCACTGCCAGGCGTGGTGGCGCACGCTTGTAATCCCAGTACTTTGGGAGGCGGAGACCGGAGGATCCGGGTTCGCGGTCAGCCTCAGCTCTCTCTCCCTGTCTGTCTCTCTCTCTCTCCTTAGTGGGGCCCTCCACAACTTTGTGAGACCCGGTTTCAAAATAAAGTATAAAAAATAGGGCCGGGGGCGTAGCGCGGAGGTAGAACGCCCCTGCGTTCAATCCCTGGTACCACAAAAAAAAAAAAAAAAAGAAAGTAAGGCACTGATGCCTTTGAACATATACAATTTTTATAAGAATTATCTCTTGTTTTTCATCCTGCTTAACCAATAATCTTTTCCCACCAAAAGCAGGTGCAATTCCGTCAGCTATCTTTGTTATGTAAATCCTTCTTGTTAGCCTTCTTTGTTCATCCTCACAGGGGTAGACATCACTGATCAAAATATGTTACTTGGTGCTGGGCGTGGTGGCGCACGCTTGTCATCCCAGTACTTTGGGAGGCGGAGACCGGAGGATCCGCGGCCAGCTTCAGCTCATTCTCTCTCTCTCTCTCTCTCTCTCTCTCTCTCTCTCCCCCCGTCTCTCTCTCTCTCTACCTAGTGAGGCCCTCCGCAACTTAGTGAGACCCAGTTTCAAAATAAAGTATAAAAAAATAGGGCCGGGGGTGTAGTGTGGAGGTAGAACGCCCCTGGGTTCAATCCCCGGTACCGCAAAAATAAATAAATAAATAAATAAATAAATAAATAAATAAAATATGTTACTTGGTTGGCAAGGTCAGGGGGCTTCATGAAGTTTGCTTTGTTTAAAGCATGTGTATTGCCCACCTGTGTCCTTGGTGAGTTCTCAGCATCTCCTTATCTCTATCTGCTAGAAGTTACTTATTATGTTGAAAACTTGTTTTATAATAAAGAAAAGAAAGAAACAGGAATATAGTCTTTTAAAGTATGGAGGATTTGGGACTATAACTATTTTGTGTTATTAGTAATTAATATTGGGTTAATATAGCTTGCTTTTTCATCTTTTAATGTTAGTCTTAGCTGTTGTGAAAGTCTGTAATTCTTTTTTAATTGCATGTGTCTGTGCCTGTAACATTCAGTGTTTAGCTGGACTAACAGCCAACTTTTAGCTGACCAAGGTCAACCTTGGCTGCAGCTCTCGGCTGACAACTTAGAGACAGAGAAAAGGATTTTATTGTTCTGCCTGAGTTTGAGAGCTTGTTCTCACCATCAGCAATTGACACCCATTAGCAATCAATGCAGGCCCAATCCCCATCATATGTGTGTGTATGTTTTTTTTTTTTTTTTGGTGTTGGGGATTGAACCCAGGAGCTTCTACCTCTGAGCTACACCCCCAACCCTATTTTGTCTTTTGTTTGGAAACAGGGCCTTACTAAGTAGCTGAGGCTGGCCACAAACCTGTGATCCTCCTGTCTCAGTCTCCCAAGTACTGGGATTACAAGTGTGTGCTACCATGCTTGGCTTAAGAAAAAAAAAAAAATATATATATATATATATATAATTTTTTTTTGCGGTACTGGGGATGGAACCTGGGGGCATTCTACCTCTGAGCTCCACCCCCAGCTCTATTTTTTATTCTTTATTTTGAAATAGCAACTTAGTGAGGCCCTCTACAACTTAGTGAGACCATGTTTCAAAATAAAAGAATAAAATAGGGATGGGGCTATAGCTCAGAACTAAAATTTCCCTGGATTTCATCCCCTGTACCACCCACACAAAATAAAATAAAACAAAATAAAATAAAATAAAATAAAATAAATTAAATTAAATTAAATTTTAAAAAAAGAGAGAAAACGGGGGCTGGGAATGTAGCTCAGTGGTAGAGTGCTTCCCTAGCATGCGTGAGGCCCTGGGTTCAATCCCCAGCACTGGCAAAAAGAACAAAACAACAACAACAAAACAAGTTAAGAGAGTACATTTTTCTATGCCTCCCCTCCCCTCTCCTTCCTCCCTCCCTTCCTTCCTTCCCTGGCAGTGCTGGAGATTGAGCCCAGAAGGTCACATATGCTAGGCAAGTGCTATACCACCGAGCTACACCTCTAGCCCCAAATAGCCTCACTTAAATTCAGAACAGATTTCATATCTTTTTATCTCAGAATTATAGGTAAAGAATTATATACCTGTGCTTTCATAAAATGGTATCATATAATGCATGTTTTTTTTTTTTTCTTTGGTGCTGGGGATTGAACCCAGGGGTGTTCCACCTCCAAGCTACACCCCAGCCCTTTTAATTTTTTTTTTTTTTTTGCGGTACCGGGGATTGAACGCAGGGGCGTTCTACCTCCGCGCTACGCCCCCGGCCCTATTTTTTATACTTTATTTTGAAACTGGGTCTCACAAAGTTGCGGAGGGCCTCACTAAGGAAAGAGAGAGAGAGAGAGACAGGGGGAGAGAGAGAGAGAGAGAGAAAGAGAGAGAGAGAGAGCTGAGGCTGGCCGTGAACCCGGATCCTCCGGTTTCACGCCTCCCAAAGTACTGGGATTACAAGTGTGCGCCACCACGCCCTGCCCCAGCCCTTTTAATTTTTATTTATTTATTTATTTATTGTGGTACTGGGGATTGAACCCAGGGGCAGTCTACCCCTGAGCTACACCCCAGCCCTATTTTATTTTTATTTTGAAATAGGTTCTCCTTAGGTTGATGAGTTATTTTTTGTTTTGAAACAGGGTCTCACTAGGTTGCTGAGTCTTGCTAAATTGTTGAGGCTGGTCTTGAACCTTCAATCCTCTTGTCTCAGTCTCTCAAGTATTGGGATTACGGATGTGAGTCACCATGCCTGACTTGCAAATAGTTTTTAGAATGTATATGTCAGCCGGTCAAGTATTGGGATTACGGATGTGAGCCACCATGTCTGACTTGCAAATAGTTTTTAGAATGTATACGTCAGCCGGGCGTGGTGGTGCATGCTTGTAATCCCAGTACTTGGGAGGCTGAGACATGAGGATTGCAGGTTCGAGGACAGGCTCAGCAAGTAGTGAGAATCATCAACCTAGCAAGACCCTGTTTCAAAATAAAAAATAAATAGGGCTGGGGGGTGTAGCTCAGAGGCAGACTGGGCTCAATCCCTGGTACCAAATAAATAAATAAATAAATAAATAAATAAATAAATGTCAATAAAATATTTTAAAGTATTTATGAAATTCTTTGATATCTCTATGTTTTTGTCACTACATATTTACTAATGGATGATTTAAAGTCTATTTAAAGGAGTCTCAAATCTCTTTTTACACATTTGCATTTGGTTTTATTCCTTTTCCAGTAACCATACAATTGCAGTGAAATGCTTTTCAACTAAATATTTAGTTGGAAATGCTGTAATTTTTTTTTTATGGTGCTGGGGATTAAATCCAGGGGAATTCTACCACTGAGCTACACCCACAGCTCCCCCCACCCTTTTTCTTTTATTTTTTTTAGGTACTAGGGATTGAACCCAGGGACATTGTATCTCTGAGCTATATACCTTCAGCCCTATTTTATTTTTCATTTTGAAATAGGGCCTAAGTTGCTGAGGCTGTCCACGAACCCGGATCCCACAGCCTTTTTTATCTTTTGGTTTGAAACAAGGTCTCGTTAGGTTACTGAGAGTCTTGCTAAATTGCTGAGGCTGGTCTCCAACCTTCAATCTTCCTATCTTAGTCTCCCAAGTACTGAGATTACAGGCTTGCACCACCAGGCCCGGGTATGCTAAGTGAGTTCTTTCCAAGAAGTGGCAATACAAATCCTATTTGGGCCTCAAACATTTTATAGGTTGATTACACTGTGTTAAGATTTCAGTCTTCTTCTTTTATTTTTAAATTAAAACTCTTCCTAGAAATGCTGGTTAGTGGTTTAAAATGTATTAATCTCCCAATCAGGTATTGTAAATTCAGCCGTATTTTAAATCTAATCAATGAACTGCATCATATTTTCAAGCCAGGGCTTCTAAGTAGAAGGCTTGAACCGGGAGTGGTGGCCCACGCTTGTAATCCCAATACTTGGGAGACTGAGACAGGAGGATCGCGGGTTCGCTGCCAGCCTCAGCTACTTAGTGAGGCCCTCCGCAATTTAGTGAGACCCTGTTTCAAAATAAAGAATAAAAAATAGGGCTTGGGGTGTGGGTTCCATCCCCAGTACCACAAAAAAAAAAAAAAGCAGAAG
>PVJS01042876.1:0-17311 GCA_004027185.1 Glis glis
AAAAAAAAAAAAAAAAAAAAAAAAAGAAACAGGGTCTCTCTAAGCTGTCAAGGCTGGTCTCCAACCGGGATCCTCCTGACTTAGCTTGCCAAGTTCTGGGAGTACAGGTGTGCGCCACCACATCCGGCTAGCAAATTAAAATTCTTTGTGAAAACAAATGTTATGGTTTGCGAACTTAGACCTTGTGTGCTTTCTATGAAAGTTACTGTCAAAGTACTATGAAAGGAGCCTTCCAACTGTTTTAAAAGTTGGTTGTGGAAACTTTGAGGAGGATGGGTCCATGGTTCCCATTAAAAATTGTCAGTAGATAATAGAAGTGACCTTTTTCTCTTTTTCTTTCCTTTTTGTGGTGCCAGGGATGGAACCCAGGGCTTCACATGCTAAGCAAGTGCTCTTTCATTGAGCTGATAGAGGTGACTTTGTAGGGGGCCCAGGGTTTGGGGAAGATTTGGAAAAATGATGTCCACATCGGAGATAAGGGAAGGGACTTTTGAAGGCAATCCTGGCTTTCCACAGATGACCTTTCCTGACCTCGTTACTTCCTCTAGTCCCAATTCCGTTGCTGCAGCTTTTTCTCAGTGTGTGAAGTCGCTGGGCTCCTCTTGTTTTTTCTTTTCATTTCTTCTGCCCTTCTCTTCAACGTTGGTGGTGCACAAGGATTCCTTCTTAGTCGTTTACTGTTTGCTTTCCTTGTGTGATAATATCTGCTCCCGGGGTTCCAGCCCTGACCTCATTTTCCTGAGCTCTGGGCCAGATTTTCACCAGCCTAAGAAATATAACAACCTAGATGTACTTCGGGCAACCTCAAACCTGATCTTCAAAAATGAATTTCTTCCTTCCCTTCCATTGCATTCTCTTTTGTTCACTTACATCGCTATCTACCTGGCCGTTTTATCAAGAAATCGTTGAGACCTTCCAACTAGTCTTCTTTTTCACTCTGCTTAGATTCTTCCATTAAGCTAGCCCTGCAGTTCTAATATCCCACATCTCTTAAATTTGATCTTTACCTGCATTAATCCATTTATATATCTGTATGCATATATATGTATAATTTTTAAGCATAAAACAAGAATTTATTCTCTCATAATTCTTGAGGCCACATAGCCAACATAAAGGTGTGCGTGAGGCCAAGCTCTCTGAGGTCGCTAGGGGAGGAGTCCTCCTTGTCTCTTCCAGCTTCTATTCTATTTTACCTACTGTTTTAAGTATAAACTTGTAGGTGCCAAGGATATTTGTATTCTAATTAGTTCTTACCACATTGTGGGTGCTCAGTGACCGCTGAACATCAACCGGTTTATATTTTAAGATGAAGAACGTGTTATGGAGGAGGATTTTGAATATTTGTGGAATAAATGAGCCAGAGAATGATGACTACAAGTATGCTCTTTAATTTTGCCTTCAGTAGGTTTTATTTTTTGCAGGGAACTCTCTGTGCTGACATTTTGTAGTAGATTATCCAGAGGACAGCAGGTCGCACCAGCAACTTTGGGACTACTTGAAACAAGGGCTTTTTTTATTGCCCATATTAAATTTACTTAGTAGGAAATAATAGAGGATATGGTATGGTTTTGATTTGCTGTTGTTTAAAAAACAAGTAAACAAGTAATCATCTGTCTTGATTTGGGAACTAAGGAAGCATTGGGTTGGCATCTAGGGATTAATGAACAGGCCATGCAGATCTTGAGACCTTATGGACGTATTGATTGTTGCTTTGGTTCTGCCCGCTCAGGTCAGTGGTCTCTAAAAATTATTTAGAATTATGGTCACAGATTACACTTCTCAGAAATGATATCGCTAGTTGGGCCGTTTCACAAAATTTAACAGGTCAAACTTTGCAGATGGGAGAGTTTTTTTGTTTTACTTTAGGTTTCTATATTTTGAAGGCAGATGGTGGCTTAAAAAAACTCTTTCTTGCTGGGCGTGGTGGCACATGCTTGTAATCCCAGTACTTGGGAGGCTGAGACAGGAGGATCTGGGTTCGCTGCCAGCCTCAGCTATTTAGTGAGGCCCTCTGCAACTTAGTGAGACCCTGTTTCAAAATAAAGAATAAAAATAGGGCTGGGGGTGTAACTCGGAGGTAGAATGCCCCTGAGTTTAATCCCCAGTACCGCAAAACAAAACAAAACAAAACAAAACAAAACAAAACAAAAAAAAACCACAAAAAAACACAAAACAAAAAAACAGTTTCTTTGGTGCCCCTTATGAGATGTCTGTAAAGGTAATTATGTTGAATGTGAGAGTGAGATCACCCTGGTGATTATTGGTGAGAAAAGACAATGGTGAGATTGGGAGCTCTCCCAATCTGCTGGAGGGGCTGGGCAGGGAATGGTGGGGACAGTGGCTACTGAGTTATGAATTGAAGAGGAAGATTCAGTTGGCCCAGTGAGAAATTGAATGGAGCCTTTTAGCAAGTTGATCCAGGGAAGGTGGTACAACTGACTTGGTATCTCAGTCTCTAGGAGAGGATATTTGGATGGTGCCTAAAGACAAAAAATACTAAAAATAAATAAATAAATAAACAAATAAAAAAGGAAATGAAAAAAGAAAAGAAAAAGATTTTTTTTTAGTGAATCTGTGAACTTAAAGGACCTCTGGCCTGGGGAACAATGGACAGGAAGTTTGGACTTTTGGGACAGCATGGGGAGTGAAGCAAGGGTTGGAAAAGATGACCCTCGGGTTAAAGAAAGAAAATACAGATCCTGAATAATCCTGAACAGGGAAACCAGCAAGTGACCATGAGGGGTAGCGTCCGGGTTTGTGAAGTTTACACTGTTGGATGCACGTCCTTTTCTTCCCAGGATTGCCTGGATTTCTCAGAGTGCTGACATAGAACGTGTAATACTGTGGATATTCATGGCTGGCTGAGTGTGATGTTTTGCAACACCCACTGACAAGAGCAGATGAGAGACGATAGAACAGGGATGTAGAACCACGAGATCAGTTGCAAGATACTCTCCCCACTCTACGTCCCTAGGTTATGGCTTCCACTTGTTTGTCGTTTGAGATTGTGCTTTGCTTCAGTCAGGACATATGTTAGCTCAGTCGAATCCCAGTTTATTCAGATATTCTGAACATTAAGTCTGGCAGTGCTGATATTTCATTTTTAATCATTCGAACTTATTTTTTATTGTGGTACTGGGGATTGAACCCAGGGGCACACTACCTCTGAGCTACACCCCCAGCCCTTTAACATTTTTAAAAACAATTTTGAAAGAGCTGGGCGTCGTGGCGCACACCTGTAATCCCAGTACTTGTGAGGCTGAGACAGGAGAATCGCAGGGTTGAGGACAGCCTCAGCAAGTAGTGAGACTCTCATCAACCTAGCAAGACCCTGTTTCCAAATAAGGAATAAAATTGGGGTGGGTGTATAGCTCAAAGGTCGAATGCTTCTGGGTTCAATCCCCAGTAAAAACACACACACACACACACACACACACACACACACACACACACACACAAATTGAAACAGGGTCTTGTTAAGTTGCCAAGGCTGACCTCGAATTTGTGATCCTCCTGTCTTGTTTTAGCCTCCTAAGTACTGGGATTATAGGCATGCACCACTGTGCCCGGCTTCATTCGGACATTTTAATGTTAGGTAGGTAAAAAAAATGAGGCTTGAGGAAGGGAACAGTTCAAAAAATGTGTCCATACATGAAGGTGTCACTGCAAATCTCACCAATATGAGATTATGGGAGGGATTATATGGAGAGGGAGGAGTGGGGGGCTGGGTGGGATGCAGAAGGAAATACACCCAGTGATGTATGCATGTATGAATGTATCACTTTGAATCTCAGTATGTTATATAATTGTAATACACCAATAAAAGTATTAAAAATATAAACTACAAAAAGAAGAAGCTTTAGCATTAACAGAAGTCAGCTTGGTTTAGTTGAAATGGCCTGGGCTTTGGAGTTAGAGAAATGCTTTTCAGTACTAGTTCTGCCACTTTGAGCTGTGTGACTATAAGCACATCACCTGGTTTCTGTTGTGTTTCCTCACTATATGTATAGTAAGGAAAAAATATATATAGTCACATTATATATATATATATATAATATAGTCACATTATATATATAATATAGTCACAATATAATAGTCACACTAGATATATATAAAAACTATATGTATAGTCACATTATATATATAATGGAAGTAGTATTTACTTCATATGCATATTGTCATTGTGCTAGGCAATGACATTGTATGTATCTAGCAAGCACAATGAAAATGTATGGTATTGACATTAAGTGTTAATTTTCTCTTCTTTCTCATCTCTAGCTAGTGTTGAGACTAGGAGCAACTTAGACCAGTGTTACAAACACTGGAACAACCATAGTTTATTTAAAAAAAAGGCACAGAGTGGCTTTTTCTAAGCAAAATCTCTGTCTTATTTGGGCAAATGCACTGTAATTAAACGGTGATGTGATAGCTGTAGACTGTGTATTCTTGCTTGGTATGGTGAACGCAGCCTTGCAATGAGAGTGCACCAATGCTTCTGTGGAATAGCTTGCTGACTTTTTTTTTTTGCGGTACTGGAGATTGAACCCAGGGGCATTCTACCTCTAAGCTACACCCCCAGCCCTATCTTTTATTCTTTATTTTGAAACAGGGTCTCACTAAGTTGCAGAGGGCCTCACTAAGTAGCTGAGGCTGGCTGTGAACCCGGATCCTCCAGTTTCACCCTCCCAAGTACTGGGATTACAAGTGTGTGCTACCACGCCCGGCTTGCTTAGCTGACTTTTTAAAGATGCTCCTCATCTGGTATTTTATGATTTCGTAAAAAATGTGGTTTTCATCTCATTATTTTGATGACTTTATGATTTGCCTGTTTCTTTCCCTAGAAAATTAGCTCTGTTAGTGACAGTGGGCAGTGCATCTTAGGTGTTCATTAGATGACTGAACTTACAAGAAGTTGTGTCCAATTAGTATTTTGAGATACTGAAATCTTCAAGTTATCATTAACGCTTTCATAGAGGAACCAATTCTGAAACGCCATATGTGAAGAAAAATATCATTGCGAGAAAGCTCCTAGCATATTGGGTGAACTTAGTGGAATAAGATTGATTCACACAGGCTTATTCAAGGAATTGATATTTGCATTAAAGAATTTTCTCTTCAGCAATGATAATTATATGCAGTGACTCAGATTCAAGGGACACTGCTTTGAAGGTGAAATTGCGCAAATGATTTATGTTGTTTCCTATCTGTCACAAAGCACTGCGTGTCTTATTTTGAAGATACCATTTCAAAGGGTTGAGTTTAATTGTGTGGGAAGGCCTTCTTTTAAAATGCCATTGGTATTTTTAACGGCCTTATTGAGTCATAAGTCACTGCCATAAAACTTACCTTTTTAAAAGTGGTTTTTCATATATTGACAGTATGTGCCACCATTACCACAAACTAATTTTATTTTTTATTCCCCCAAAAGAGATCCCATTAGTTGTCATTCTCCCTCTTCTCTAGCCTTTGAATATTATTACTAATATACTTTTTGTTTCTGTAGATTTGACTATTCTGGACTTTTCATGTGAATGGAGTTATGTTATATATGGCTTTTTTTTTGGTGATGGGGATTGAACCCAGAGGCATTCTACCTCTGAGCTATACTCCCAGCCCTGTTTTATTTTTTATTTCGAAACAGGGTCTCACTAAGTTGTGCAGGGCCTCATGAGGCTGCTGAGGCTGGCCACCGACCTGTGATCCTCCTGTCTCAGCCTGCCAAATACTAGGATTACAGGTGTGCGCCACTGCTCCCGACTATATATGGCTTTTTGTGATATGATTCTTTCAAGTGGCATATTTTCAAGATTCATCCATATTTAAGCACATATCAGTACCTTATTCCCCTTTACAAATGTTTTTTATTTGTATGGATACACCACATTTTGTTTATCCATTTGCCAGTTGATGGACATTTCAATTTTTCCTTTGCTTTTTTGACTATTTTGAATAATGCTGCCATGAACATACATGTTCCTGTCTCTGTGTGGACATGTAATTTCTTTCTTTTGGGTTTGTACCTAGGGGTGGAATTTATGGATGATATGGTAACTCTGTATTGTAACTCACTTTTATAACTAGAAATAATAAGTTGCATTCTTTATGATAGCGTTTTGAAAGGCAAACATATATTTAAAGTGATTACTTCCCATAATTAATTCAGATAATTAATTCAGATATGGCCTTTATATTTGTCAGAGAAAACAGAATCACTTTGTGAATATTTAAAGGTGAAACATTTCTACCTTATAATTGTCATTATAGATGGATAAATATTTAAAAACCTCAGATAATATAAATATAGGACAAGCTGGGCATGGTGGCACATGCCTGTAATCCCAGTGTTTGAGAGGCTGAGACAGGAGGATTGCAGGTTCCAGGCCAGCCTCAGGAACTTATTAGCAAGACCCCGTTTCAAAATAAAAAAAAAAGGGGCTGTGGGTGTAGCTCAGAGGTAGAATGTCCCTGGGTTCAATCCCTAATACCATAAAAATAAAAATAAAAATAAAATAAATATAGGATAAGAGCAATCTTTACATGGGTCCAAAGAATGGCAAGATGTTTTGAGAGGAGAAAATGAGAAAATGCAAAGAACATGGGTGTTTCAGCAAATGGGGTTAGGGTCTTTTTTGAGGTGGTAAAAATATTCTGAAATTAAATAATGGTAATGGTTGCACAATTCTGTCAGTATATGAGAAACCACTGAATTTTAAAAGGGTAAATTTTATGGCAGAGAGAGAAGTGGAGTTGAAAAGAATGGAATATTTATTCACATATTTATTCAACATATTCAGCGCTTGCTAAATGTTAGGTGGTGTTCTCAGCCATGGGATACTAGAGCAGAGGCCTGGCTACCTAGGTTTACCTTTACTCAGGCCTGCTGCTAATAGTGTATGCCTTTTTATTTTTTATTTTAAAACAGAGTCTGGCTAAGTTGCTGAGGGTCTCACAAAGTTGCTGAGGCTGGTCTCGAACCTGAGATCCTCTTGTCTCAGCCTTCTAAATACTGGTATTACAGGCGTGCACCACCATGCCTGGCTCATGCCTGGCTCATTCTTTTTTTTTTTTTTTGGTATTGAGGATTGAACCCAGGGGCATTCTATCTCCAAGCTACACCCCTGGCCCTATTTTTTTATTCTTTATTTTGAAACAGGGTCTTACTAAGTCATGGAGGGCTTCACTAAGTAGCTGAGGCTGGCCGCGAACCCGGATCCTTTAGTCTCAGCCTCCCAAGTACTGGGATTACAAGCGTGCACCACCACGCCTGGCTTGGCTCATTCTTATTAAACTGTGTTTTCTTTATTTTTACAGTGGGGATAATAATACCTTTTTTTCTTTTTATGAAGAGTAAGTCATTTTTTGTTGGCCATACCTAACATAGTACCTGGTACATAGAAATCAGCAAATGATAGGCATTATAATGACAGCTTAAAAAAATAGAACAAAGAAACATCATTACTGAAAGTGTTCCAAAAGAGAAACTTTTTCTGTGCCTTTCTATGATGATAAACTTTATTTTACTTTTAATTTAACCTGCCACACCCACATAAACACGTACATAAACAAGTACAGTAACAGTAGATATACCATTATAGATTCTATCAAATATTTTCCTTTCTTCTGCATATTTTTATCATTAGTGTATTTATAGCAAAAAGTCCTCAGATTGAAGGTGATTCTTATGTGCAAGTAATTTAAAACAGTCTACATATGAAATGTAAGTGAAACCAGTGTGGGTTCCACATTGAGTATAGAAACATCTGCAGTGTGCTACACTTCTCCAAAAGGAAATTGGATCATGTATCAGCTATGTGATCGAATAAGACTTTCATCTTTTAAAGAATTCTTCCTGCCTACAATCTGCATTCATCTGTTTTCTGAGTCGAAGCCTGTGGTGCATGCATCGTGATGTGGAGTTTGGGCCCCTGACATGTCCTGGTATTAGACCTGAGCAACCACAGCACCTGCTGATCCTAACTAGACATCAGAAACAACTACTTCCAAAGCACATTCAGGCTCACATATTTAAATTACTTGTTTTTCTTAATTTGATCAGCTTAGGTCAGTTCTTGAATATTTGTTTTCAGGTCCTAAATTAGATTTTGGGGACTATATGTTATGCCATCTTTTATGTATTATCAACATACTCCTAAAAGAAGTTATTTATCAGATTAGTCAGGAGGAATTAGTCTTTTAGGGCACCTTTTAGCTTTAGGCTCTTTCTGGCCACTTGTTCTATTTATCCTTACTGTTCCCCCCCCCCCAAACCAATGTGTGTGCACAGCCTGTATGCATTCGTGTCCCAGATTTCTCTATGTTGTGGCCGATGTCTCTTTCTTTTTGTCTAGTACTTTCCCAGGTACATATTTGTTTCCAGGTAACCATTGGATTAATGGTTATGTTGAATTTGTAAAAATTTAACATTTAGATATTTTAAAGCTTAGGACTCTAGTGACCAGTTGTCAAATCCAAAGGACCTTGTGGCCGTCATCGTACTGGACCGTTGTGTATTTGATCCTGATGATTATTCCTTGCTTCCTGAAGCTTCCTCTCCCTTGAATTTTGTGGAGCCCTGTTCTCACATCAATCTTTTCATCAACTTTCCAACTTTTTCCTCTTTGTCTTTTCCAGTTTTTTACCTCTTCCTTCCTCTTGAACATAAGTGTTCATGTTGTCCAATGAGAACCTTTTCTCAATAAACTTAAATTGATGATGGGTTGTTATATACCATCAGATGGTTAATACTTAGAAATAGGAAGAAGATAGGTAGCCAATAAATAACGGGGCACTAGATGATAGAGAGTTGATTAGCCAAAAGATAATAGCTAGTAACTTAGAAGAAGAAAACCACCTTTACCAGGAGGTAAAAGAAATGCAAATGAATGAAAGAGTAAAGTATCCATTTTAATCTATTAAATTAGCTAAAAGGTTTTAAAATAATGGTTTTTGCTAATTAAGTGTATACTGAGATTCTTACTTTCATTATGCTACTAATGGCATTGTAAATTAGTAATGTGTTCCAGGAGCCTTAAGGGGTTTGTGTCAGTGCTATCTCAATTATGTTACTCTCTACAGCAGGAGGTATTGATTGCTTACCCTTTGCAGCATTGCCCTTTCATCCATTCAACAGGAACTCTGACTTTCTTCAGGAACACACTTCTACCCAGGTCAGGGGTAAATGCTATTAATTGAGTTACTCATGGTAATCCATTTCTCCTTTCCAGAGATTCCGTTTAAACCAAGGAGATGTAAGGGATGTCAACTGTTTCTCTGAAGTTTAAATATCCTCAGGTGCCCTGAGGGTTTGTTGTGGTACTGCATGCAGTTTAGGAACTGGCCCTAACCTATATAATTGAAATTTCTTTATAGTTGACATGGTGGTTCCCACCTATAATCCCAGTACTTGGGAGGCTGAGGCATAAGGATTGTTGGTTCCAGGCCAGACTCAGCAACTTAGTGAGACCCTCAACAACTTAGCCATACCCTGTTTCAAAAAATAATAATAAAATAAAATAGGGCTGGGGGTGTAGCCTAGAGGTAGAATTCTCCTGGGTGCAATCCCTACTACCAAAAAAAAGTCCTTATAAATGAAATAATGTTATTGATTTTTAACTTTTATTTTGTGGAACTGGAGATTGAACCCAGGGGCATTCTACCTCCAAGCTACACCCCCAGCCCTATTTTATTCTTTATTTTGAAACAGGGTCTCACTAAGTTGCAGAGGGCCTCACTAAATAGCTGAGGCTGGCCATGAACCTGCGATCCTCCTGTCTCAGCCTCACAAGTACTGGGATTACAAGCGTGTGTCACTATGCCCGGCTAATTTTTAACTTTTTAACTTTTTTTTGTGTGTGTGTGGAACTGGGGATTGAACCTAGGGGCATTCAACCTCCGAGCTACACCCCCAGCCCTATTTTATTCTTTATTTTGAAACAGGGTCTCACTAAGTTGCGGAGGGCCTCACTAAGTAGCTGAGGCTGGCCTTGAACCTGCGATCCTCCTGTCTCAGCCTCACAAGTACTGGGATTACAAGTGTGCCCCACCAAACCTGGCACTTTTTTAACTTTTAAATTTGTAGTCTTCACAACCTTTCTCTACTTGCTTTCCCTCCTCCAATTTCTGGCTATTTAATTTGCTTTCTCTTACTTAGTTATGTTCGAGCAGTGCTTTTTATTCCTTTAGAAATAACATTAAGGCAATCATAAAATATACATATCCAGGTCTGGGCCTTTTTATTTGATTGTGGTAAGTACACAGTTTTCATGGACAAATTAAATATACCAGGTGTTCCATTAAATATTAATAACCATAAGGATTCTTCAGGAATAAGGATTAGGGATACTGAGAATACATTTCTGGCAAGAGTTTAAACACAGAACCTATAGTGAGTTTAATTTCATTTGTAATATTTTATAAACTATTGGAAACTAATCCAGTTCCTGGGGAAATCCCTTGAAGGAAAGCACGGCATTATTATCTTAGAGGTAACAACCAATACTGCGCCAGGTGAGTCACAGTTGAGAGGAGAAAGTTAGAGACTTAGAGACCAGGAAGTGAAGTTCTACTGTTTGATAAATTTTCCCATTGGTTAGACCAATGGAGAGTTGATCTTGACTCTGACTCTCTACACAACCTTTGGCAAGTACTTAACTCTAAGACAGTGTACTATATTAAATTTGTTAAAGCTACTTTTGCCCCACACATTTATTACAACTAAGTGTATTCATTTATCAGATAATTATTAGTCACCCAGTGTAGATTAAACACCATGCTAGGGACATGGCTTAATGTAAATAAAAGACTCATTAAACAATAATTTGATTTCTGTCTCTCTCTTTTTCTCTCTCTCTTTCTCTTTTTAATGTGGAAATTCTGACCTACACCACCAGTCCTGTTTTATTTTTTATTTTGAAACAGGGTCTCACAAAGTTGCTAAGAGCCTCGCTAAGTTGCTGAGGTTGGCCTCAAACCTGCCATTCTCCTGTCTCAGCCTTCCATAGTGTCATGTGCCACTATGCTTGGCTTTGGTTTCTCTTTAATTTTTGCTAAAAAACACATGGAAAATTTAAGGTGTTATTTAGTCAAGAGGAATTTGATACAATAAAACATTAGTTATTTATTGGCTATGCTTTAGGGATTTCTTTAGGGGATCTGCAGAAATGTGTTCCCTTGGAAATATTGTTGTAAAAGGTCTGCTGTATTCATTGCCTTTCCATGCCAAGCTTATATTTGAGCAAATTTGTTGAATTCTGTTTTCCTTGGTGATCCCTGTGTTTGCATTTTAATGTGGTTTAATTTTATTGTTATCTATCAGTCATCCTTTCTAACCAAATTATTATGCCATAATTGTCTCATCTGCTCTTTTTTTTTTTCTGAATGAAGAAGAAAAAATTATTTAAGACAAGAATTTTGGCTGCCAGGCTCTCTCTGCCTGGCCACTCTGAACAGATATGGTTTTGTAATATGTTATCAGTAGCCTGCACTTTCTGTTATTTAAATCATAAGTAATTGTAGTGGGCAGAATGATACAAAGATTTCTGAAATCTTGCTTTTGTGAAAATAGGCAGAATCTTTTTAGCAGAGCTTTTAAATGGTCTTGAGACTATGAAATGATTTGTTTAAAGAGAACTAAAACGTATTTACCTGTGAAGTCAATTCTTCAATGCTGCAATGTGAAAAGGTTATTGTTAATGACATTTTATATTCCTAATTCTCTTAAACTTTACAAAAACACTTTAGAGGATCAACAGTGAATTGAATTTTAAGTTCATTTATATGTAAAACTTACAAATGTGCATGTGCGTGCGTGTGTGTGTGTGTGTGTGCACGCGCATGCCTGTTTGTGTGTGATGGCAGAGATCAGTGTCATTGGGAAGCAGCCAGTCCCATTAACTCCAACTTCCAAAGTTGCTAGGTACTTCATCTTTCCCAGTGGGAAAGGAAATTCTAAAATTCCAGTGCAAATGACATTTTGTTGAGCAGATGGGACAGCCAGCCCTCTAACATCTGGAGATGGTTTTTGGACCTGACGAGCAGGTAGTAGTTATCAGAGAAGAGATACCTGGCTAGGCTTTTCAGATTCTTTTACTTGCTGAAGTTGAACTACACAGACAGACCTAAGGAATTCATATTTAAACCAGGTTGAATTTGGATCCCCAATTAATTATACCCCCTGTATGAGCTTGCTAGCTCTTCTCTCCAGTTGGGGAATGGGGATAACTTGCTTCTTTCTTTTTTAGGGCGGTAGAAAACTTATAATTTGGTGGAAGTGATAATGTGCCTTTGACGGGAATCCTCCTTCCTATTTTCTGTTCTACTTAACTTGATGCAGAGAATTGTCCAGAAAAGCCCAGATTTTGTCCTTGTCTTCAGAATGGGATGCCCTGTAATGGTTTAGCTCAGTGAACCTAGTGGCCCCTGGAGTATAAAACCCAGGTTGGGAGCTTTCAGGTTCCTCAGATGCAGGTGAAGTGGGACATGTGATGGTGAGACTCTGTTCCAAGCAGCTTTCCTGAGACGTGGGGACTGGCTTGCCTAGGGTCCTGGGCTTCTGTAGCTTCTTGCTTACTTTGAGAGTGGTATGTCCCCCCAGATTCATACTCTGGCAGCTGAGTTTGTATGCACTCTCCTGTCAGTGCTAGGAACTTCAGCAGAAATTGGCAAGGTGTTTAGAGTCATCCCCTGAGATTGGAAAGGTTCAGGTTGTTGCCTTCCCAGGGATTGTAACCCTGTGTGGGATTGTGCTTCACATTAAGAATCTTACAAAAGAGTAAGAAAGCAACCATTCCTGTTTTTGGAAGTCTTATAGAGCACAGATAATGTAAAAAGAACAAGTGGGTGATTTTAGGTGGTTGGGAGATCACTAGAGCCACAGTCAGCAATCCTGCATGGTGATGTCCAACTGACTGGACAGGTGTGGAGAGAGAGTTTGGCAGGACAGGGCAGCATGGACTATGCACTGAAGCACAAATGAGTAATCTTTATGACAGGAGTGACTAATTGATTTTTTTAACAAACTAAAGCATTTAACAAATTAGAGATGAGTGGAGACATAGGAAACAGGTACTGTGAATGTCTGAGAGTTAGCCTAAACTTCACAGTGAGCCTCATGGGGACCTGTGCCTGTCTTGTATTTGATTTCATTGAATCTTCCACCCCTTGAACTGTGCTGGGGCCATGGATGTTGTAGAATCATTAAGTCCTGACTATAGGCCACACCCAGCAATGCAGCCCATACCAGTGTATGCATTTTAATTAAGGCCTGCTTATGGTTCATTGTAGAGAATGTATTTTAGATAATTTAGTTTCATTTATTCATTTTAATTATGAGTAAATAAAAAATCAGTGGGCTCAGGATCAAACAAATATTGAAGGCAATTAATGAAAGTAATGAAATTGAGTACTTAAGAAAATGAACTGGTACAAGTTTTCTAGTTAGTAAATTTACTAATTGTTGATTTCTGAAGCATCACTAAACATTTGTCATCTGAGGATGGCTTTGGTTTATATAGAGGACAAATTCAAAAAAGCAAACCGTGGATAAGCAGTCCTCATTTTATTTCATGCAAGTGAAGAAGAAACAGTAATTCAAGCTTGATGTGGATTTAATATTTATTCTTTGCATGAACTGCCCTGAATGTTCATCCTGGCACTTAATATATAAGGATATTATATCTCCAGATATTTCAGTGGTTTCTGAATTATGGGTTGTAATCCTAGAGGGTTTTAATAATCAATTTAGGGAGTTGAATTAGTATTAGAAAAATAGAATAAGATGCCACTGTGTACAAGATATATTGAGGGAGATTGTTGTTTTAATGAAACTTTCTGTTTTATGAGTACCCATGATGAGTATATAATGTTGGATTGTAGAGTGTGGTTCTTACTGTGTATTGCAGTCAACATTCTCACTGTCATGATCCAAAACAACTGACCATACAATTTAGAGGAAGGAAGATTTATTTGTTCACAGTTTTTGGAGATTTCGGAATTCAGTCCATCTGAGGCCAGGGTGTACAGACCTCAGGGTAAGGCAGTGGGAATCAGAGAGAGGGAGAGAGCGAAGGCTCTGCTCTCACATCATCCAGTCCAGAAGCAAGAGAACCAGCAAAAATTGAAAGACAGAATCACAATTCCTATGTCCACACCCCCAGGGACCCACCTTCTCAGCCAAACCCCACCTGCCTAGACTACCATCAGTAAATCCATTTTAGTGGATTTATCTACCGATGAGATTACAACCCTTAGGATTTAAATACATCATCTCTGAACATTAATACATGAGCTCTTCAGAGGACAGCCTATATCTAACCATAACATTGTGAATCATGGCCAAAAATTAAAAAGCAGTAATAACAGTCAACAACAGCAACCAACACCCCGAGGCATGCCATTTTATGAGTTCAGTGTTCTTTCTAGGATGTATATGGTGAAACCTGATTAATTCATCTTTGCGAAGGTGAGTGAAGCAGATCCATTGGGGAAGAGAAGCGCTCTGGTGCCACAGAAATGGTTTGAAGGTCACAGCATTCTTGGAAAGTGACACATCTCATGAGTCCTATGAGGCCTTTCAAAGCAAAACCTGGTTAACCCACTGTAATAGCTCTGGAAAGTGGTCAGAGCTACTGTTTCTAGCAACTGACATGAAGGTCAAGAAAGAGAATTTATCCAGTTTTGAAAGTAGATATTTCCTGTTTAAACTCATATCTCTGAAATGAGCCATGTCTTTTTATTTCATTCTACTGAGAGTATTTCAGAGTTTTGGAGGAATATACTTTGGTTGTTAGAAAAAGGGAATATTTACTCAAGTGAACAAGTTTGAACATAGAGCAAAGGTCATCCTCTAAGGTTTGAAGATGATAATAAAAAAATTGGACAAGTTTCTAGCACATCAAAAGTGGAAAAATTAAAGTTCTATATATAGATTGGGAATTTAAAAATAGGTTTTAAGTCTCTGAAGAACAAGAATTTGATTAAACTAGAGTCATCTACCATGTGGTGCATAGTAATTTTTCATTTTGGGATATGCTTATATATCAAATGTACAGATTTTCAAAAAAAAACGTGAACTGTGTGAATCCCATGTTGAGTGAACTATCATATAAATTAGTTTCTTATCTAGGTAATGGTTCAGTACTTTATGGATAGAATGGTTCATTTTAAATATGTTAATTTGATAAGGTCTTATATTATTTGATTAAAGCTTTAGACTTTTAATGAGGGGAGTTTGTGATAGAGAATGTAAGAGGGAAGTTGTGATGCTTCACTACACCTCATGATTTAAGTGACTTATTGAATTCAATGATTCCTTCATGGATTGGGAGAGCCAGTTATCTTTCAAAGAAACAGATATTGCTGAAAAGATAATGGGAATATCCTTCGAATAACTGAAAAACTAAAAATAAGAGCAATTGGTGCTGGATGAACTAATGATATATCAGGATACAGCTAAATGAATCCAGATTTCTTGCTTCCTAGTTCTCTATTTAGCCACTAGATATTGCCCCCCCCTTTTTTTAGCTGAAATACCAGCCATATGGTATATTATCAGAAAACA
Source organism: Glis glis (assembly GCA_004027185.1). Classification (NCBI taxonomy): domain Eukaryota; kingdom Metazoa; phylum Chordata; class Mammalia; order Rodentia; family Gliridae; genus Glis; species Glis glis. The sequence continues at coordinate 15,557 of PVJS01042876.1, forward strand.
ATTGAATATTGATTGGTAGTTTTCAAGTTAGGCATGGATTTTATGCAGGTTAAGGCTATGACTGTAGGATGTATCTATTCACTTGGTGCTCAGATGGAAGTTTTGGCCGTAATAATTACTTAACATCAGTCTCCATGACAACAAGGAGAAAAATGCTAGGCAAACAAACAGATGGATTCAGAAGAACTTAAGTGATCAAGTCCAGTAGGAGCCAGCAGCTGGCGGTCTCTGGGTCACATATTAGCATTTTCCCTAGCTTGTGTGTCTGTCTGCCTTCTGCAGCAAGCTGGAGGTCAGACTGCTGCAAAGTCATTTGTCTCCACATGCTTACAGGCAATCGGACCAGTATTTCTACCTTTCTCTTCCTTCCTCCTTCCTCCTTTCTCCCTTTAGTTTGTTTCTCTCTCTTCTCTTTCTTTCTTCTTTCTTTCTTTCTTTCTTTCTTTCTTTCTTTCTTTCTTTCTTTCTCTGTTGTGTTCAAGCACAGAATGACAGGTGGCAAAACTGGAAGCAAAGGTATACTCTTGGCTATACCAGCGCTTCCTGTCATTCGGATGTTGCACATCTTGAATCTGTTAGTTTATATCAAAGACAAATGAGCCACCTAACATTCCCAGAGAAGGGTGCTTGAAGAGAGAAGAGAAGCAGAGAAGGCATATCAGCAAAGCTATTTATTACTTCTGAATTGCAGACACTATTCCAGGCTGTAGTTTCACCCCAGCCTTGCCTCTCCTGCTGCTGAATTTGGCCAAATTCCTGTTGTTGGCTGAGTCATCATGCCCCAGTTGGCCTGGCGCTGTAGCCAGCATTCATAGCCTTAACCATTACTGCTTCAGAGCAAGATTGTTGTTCCTGCTTTGTCTCTCTTCTAGAAGATGGCGGTCACATGGGGCAAGTTGAGAAACTAGGGAGAAGTGGTCTCCATGCTCTGGTCGTCATAGACTGTACAGCCTTTTTTTCTAAATTGCAGTCAGCTGGTGTTGAAAACCTTCTGCAGAAGTCACACCAGGGTGGTCGTCCACATAGTAAGGGGCTCCGTGTCTGGGTGATGGGAAAACCCAACCGACCATGCCTTAATTCTGCTCATCTGGATTTTACTGAGTGCTCAGACACTAGATAAGCTGAAAATGGAGTATTCAAGTGGAATGTTTTCTTTAAAACCTAAAGAAAGTTTAAGGTGGGCCTCAAAAGATTCCACGTTTAAATTGTTCCTGTGTAATAATTGTTAATAATGTTTGAATAAAAACAGGAAGTGAATTTATACAGCTGACTGTCCTGGTGGTGAGAATATGATTATTTTTGTTTTATTTTCCTCTAATGTTTTAGTACTGTTTGTATAATAATAATAATTTTAAAATAACAGCGGAACTGGTTTTCTCATGGGGAAAAAACTCTAAGATGAAAATTCCAGATTTATAAAACTAAAAACATGGCTAAATTCAAGATCTTGAGCCAGGCGTGGTGGTACATGCCTGTCATCCTAGTACTTGGGAGGTTGAGACAGGAGGATCATGGGTTTGAGGCCACCCTCAGCAACTTAGTGAGACCCTACTTTAAAATAAAGAGGGAGCCGGGCGTGGTGGCGCACGCTTGTAATCCCAGTACTTTGGGAGGCGGAGACCGGAGGATCCGGGTTCGCGGCCAACCTCAGTGCATATGCATGCGCACACGATCGATCGATTGATCCATCAATAGATCTGTCTCCTCTCTCTCTCTCTCTCTCTCTCTCTCTCTCTCTCCCTCTCTCTCTCTCTC
>PVJS01042877.1:6870-17405 GCA_004027185.1 Glis glis
CATATTAATGAAAACATATGTCCCTTCTTTTTTTGTGATTGGCTAATCTCACTTAACATAATGTTCTCCAGATCTTTCCATTTTCTTGCAAATGCTGTTATTTTGTTCTTCTTTATTGCTGAGTAGAATTCCATTGTGTGTATTTCCCATAATTTTGTAATCCATTCATCTGTTGATAGACATCTAGGTTGGTTCCATAGTTTGGCCACTGTGAATTGTGCTGCTATGAACATGGGTATGCATATATTACTGTTGTTTTCTAGTTTCAATTCCTTTGGTATGATACCCAGTAGTGGTATAGCCGGATCATATGGTGGATCCATTCCCAGTTTTCTGAGGAATCTCCACACTGATCTCCATAGTGGTTGAACTAGTTTGCAATCCCACCAACAGTGTAGAAGAGTCCCAATTTCCCTTTGGGGGACATTTTAAATCCAAACCCTAACACCAGATCATGAAGTTAATTATAGGAGTCAAGACCTGAATGAACATTCTGGACTCCCGAGCCCACGGGCTTTGAGCAGTATCTTCCAAAGCATCCATTTTAAAAACAAACACAAGCCGGGCAGGGTGGTGCACACCTGCAATCCCAGTACTTGGGAGGCTGAGACAGGAGGATTGTAAGATTGAAGCCAGTCTCACCAATTTAGTGAGACTGTCAGCAACTTAGCAAGACTCTGTTTCCAAATGAAAAATAAAGCAGGGCATGGTGGCTCATGCTTATAATCCCAGTACTTGGGAGGCTGAGACCAGAGGATCTGGGTTCGCGGCCAGCCTCAGCTACTTAGTGAGGCCCTCCGAAACTTTGTGAGACCCGGTTTCAAAATAAAGTATAAAAAATAGGGCCGGGGGTGTAGCTCGGAGGTAAAACGCCCCTGGGTTCCATCCCCAGTACCAAAAAAAATAAATAAATAAAATAAAATAAAGTTGGGGTGTAGCTCGGAGATAGAATGCCCCTGATTTCAATCCCCAGCACAACAAAAACAAAACCAACCAAACAAAACACAACTTCCTGCACTCTCTGGGTATGCAAGAAGGAATGTGGCCAGGCCTGAGAATCCTTAGGTGAATAAGAGTGACAGCGACTTCCATTCATTACCATGTAGGGGTGGTCATGCATCTCTTGGCTCTGCAAAGAGTGGGGAGTGCTAAGAAGGTCAGACCTCCTCCTGCTGTAGTCTCTCCTCAGTGGCTGCAGAAAGAGCACCACGCCTAGACTCCACTGATGGCAGGTCACCCACAGTGCCATGTGCGAGGGACACATTACCCTTGAGCCAGAAGGCCGCATGGTGCACCCCTGGGGTGCTTCCTGCTCTTGGGAGGGGCGTGTGCACCCTGCACAAGTCCCTGCACAGATTCAGGTCACACCAAGGCTGAAATTGCATAGCGACCCCCAAACCAAACCAAACCAAACCAAGCCACCCACAGGCACTAAAAGCCCCAGGTAACGAGCCCAGAGAGCATGGGCAGCAGACTTGCAGAAAGGTCCCCTGCAGCCACAGACGACAGAATCATAAAGAGCGGGCTTGTAAAATCCAGCCTGCTGAGTTTCGCTGCAGACAGGAGTTGGCGATGGCGGCGCTAGATCTCATTTCACGCAGGGAGGAGGGAGCACTCAAGAAAGGGGCCTGCGATGATTCTACCCAGTTCAGTCCGTTGCCGTGTCTCTTATTACTTAAATTTCCTATATGTTGACCTTTACCCTTCATACTTTAGAAATGTAGGGGTGAGGAGAGTTCTTTATAATCCCTGGTGATATTCCAAGAAAATGTCAGTCACCGGTACCAGCGCTCTCCTGGAATTTTGAGTCTGGAGAACGGAATTTGGCCGCGTCTGTCTCCATCAATCAGGGCACCTGGAGGTAACGGTATGCTCTTCGGTTCCAAAGGGCATCTCCTTCCAAGTCTCCATCTTCTCCGTCTGGGGGTGGGTTTGACGTTCCTCCTTCCCGGGCGTCTCCCCCATCAGCCCGCTGGAAACCTTCCAAAGGCAACGCCCGCTCTGAAGCCCGGTCCAACTTGCACAGAGAGTAAGAAAGAGTAGGACTTGGTTCTAAACTTCGGAAGTCACATTCTTGGGTTTTGTTTGTTTCTTTGATTTTAAATGCCTCTCTGAACACCATTGACTATGTTGTAGGTGGAGAAAAATATAGAAACAACAGCAACTTTACATCACAGAGTGAAAGCTCTGCATTATAGGATATACAGGGAGGAGGGTGTTAAGAGCACTTTAATTGTGGTACCTTACATATGTTTAGCCACACATGACACCACTAATTTTGTTTTGTTTTGTGGTACTGGGGATTGAATACTGGAGTGTTCTACCTCTGAGCCACACCCCCAGCCCTATTTTATTATATTTATTTATTTATTTATTTATTGCTGTACTGGGGATTGAACCCAGGGGCATTCTATCTCCAAGCTATACCCCCAGCCCTATTTTATTATATTTATTTATTTAATTTTTTTTTTTTGCTGTACTGGGGATTGAACCCAGGGGCATTCTATCTCCAAGCTACACCCCCAGCCCTATTTTTTATTCTTTATTTTGAAACAGGGTCTCACTAAGTTGCAGAGGGCCTCACTAGCTGAATCTATCCACGAACCCGGATCCTCCGGTCTCAACCTCGCAAGTACTGGGATTACAAGTGTGCACCACCACGCCTGGCTTATTTAATTAATTTTAAAACAAGGTCTCACTAAGTTGCGGAGGGCCTGGCTAAATGACTGAGGTTGTCCTTGAACCCACAATCCTCCTGTCTCAGCCTCTCGAGTACTAGGATTACAGGTGTACTCCACCACATTCAGCTCGACACAGCTACTTTTATTAACACACCCCGGGAAGGGTGCTGTGGGAATGTGCAGTGCGGGTCTACTCTCGCATGGCTTCTTTCCAACTTGGAGTATTCCTAAACTGCAACGGTAATAGCATTGTTTTCATAAAACCCCCAAGAATACATATTTTCTACACAGAACCTTTGGAATCTTTTGTGAAAGAGAGAGGGGGATATTTTCTAGAAGCCTTCGTTGAAAACTTTTTTTTTTCTTCCATCATACCCTTCTTTTTTACTTTTTATTGTGAAAACTTCCAAACATACAGAAGGGAACGAGGGATGAGGAACATTCGTGCACTTACCATCTGGATTTTTGTGTGTGCGGTACTAGGAATTGAACCCAGAGGCATTCTACCTCCGAGCCACAACCCCATCCCTATTTTATTTTATATTTTTTGAAACAGGGTCTCACTAGATTGATGAGAGTCTCACTACTTGCTGAGGCTGTCCTGGAACCTGTGATCCTTCTGTCTTTGCCTCCCAAGTACTGGGATTATAGGCATGTATCACCGTGCCCGCTACCATCCGGATTTAACACTTGTGAAAACTTAGCCATATTTGTGCTTATCTATATCTGTTGTAATTTGAAGTAAATTACAGACATTGCTACAGTCATGTAATAGCAGCACTGATTGTCATATGGCTTAGGAGGCATTGCTAAAAACTGAGAACATAGATTTCTTCATAGCCATGCATTTGTCTTCACTGATAATCCTCTGTTCCCTGTTACTTTCTGTATTATTAATTAATTAATTTGTGTATGTGTACTGTGAGTGTGTGTGTGTGTGTGTGTGTGTGTGTGTGTGTGTGTGTTACTGGGCCTCTACTGCTGAACTACACCCCAGCCCTTTTTATTTTTTATTTTGAGACAGGGTCTCGATAAGTGGCCCAGGCTGACCTGGAACTTGTGATCCTCCTGTCTCAGCCTCCTGAGTAGCTGGGATTACAGGGGTGCACCACCACGCCCACTTAGAAGTTAGGTCTTAAGGATCAATTAAACTCAGGTTAAAATTTTGGCCAAGATTCCTTTACTGTTGACATGCCCTTCCTGGTGCATTGCATTGGTGCCAGATGCCACCCATCTTAGTGATGTGAACATTAATTACTGGTGCAGAGGGTGCCCATGCATCTCTCTCTCTCCATTATAAAGTTATCTTTCCTCAGCTAGGCGCAGTGTTGCGTGCCTGTAATCCCAGTGCTTGGGAGGCTGAGACAGGAGAATCACAGGTTCAAGGCCAGCCGCAGAAACTTAGCAAGATCCTCAGCAACTTAGCAAGACCCTGTTTCAAAATAAAAAGCACTAGGAATGTAGCTTGAAATAGAATGCTCCTGGGCTCAATCCCCAAGAAGAAAAACAAAGAAAGAGACAAAGAGAAAGAGAGAGAGAGAGGGGCAAGCCAATGAGGACATGGATCAGAGAAGGGAGAAAGAGGAGACTGAATGGAAGTTTAAGTTCAGATCCATAAGACACCAGAGCACTGGCAAATTCAGTAGAACCACTGAATTCAGCGGTGAACAGAGTAAAACAAGGTGGTTAATCGAGTAGGTTATTGGTTACTGGGTTGAAATGACAGTCAATGCCATTATAATGGCTTACCCAGCGGCACCCTGCTGCCGAAGCCCCAGTCTGAATTTTAAAAGGATTAACAGGTAGAATGTGTTGTGAGAATTGGAAAGGAGGTGTAGAATGATGGATTCCCCTCATCGTTTCATTTTTCCTATTTATTTATTTATTTATTGTACTGGGGATTGAACCCAGGGATGTTTTACCTCTGAGCTACACCTCCAGTCCTTTTTATTTTTTTATTTTGAAACAGGGTCTCACTAAGTTGCTGAGGCTGGCCTTGAACCCATGATCCTTCCATCTCAGCCTCCCAAGTACTGGGATTACAGGCGTATACCACCGCGCCCGGCTTCAGGGTTTCTTGTATTTTCCATGTTTCTTGCATTTCAAAGTTTTGCAGTGCCATCAGTCAAAAGCCCCCACAGTGGCCACTATTCAAATTCTCTCCCCGTCACTATCCCCACGCCACGGCTCCCGGGAAGCCCAGGACCCAGAGCAGGGTCTGTGCAGAGGAGGCCACCGGGGTGCAATGGCGGGGACTCGCTCAGTCATCTGGCAAGGCAACCCTGGAACAATACGACTTTGGCTCAAAAATCAAGGCGGCTCCTGCAGTGGGGAGGGAGGCCATTATCCAGGGAGGTTCCCATGGGGCCACACGGGGCGGGAAGGGTCCTTGTTTTCTCCCTGACCCTGTTCCCTCCGCCCGTGCTCCTCCCAGCCTTGCTACCTGCGGTCCCATGGGGAAGCCGAGTCCTTCACCCAGTGAAGTCGGCTCATCTCCCTCACTCAGTGGCCTGCGCCCATCCTTGAATCTTCAGCTCCAGGGTCCTCTGCCCTGGCACCTTTGCTCCAGGTTTCTCTATGTGATCTTCTCGTGTCTCTCCATCACACTGTGAGCTCGTGAGAACGGGGGAAATGTTGATTTCCAACTCTCTCCTTCCTACGCTGAGCTGAGCTGCCACATAGGAGGTACTAAGCCAATGTCTTTGGAGCGGAACAATTGGTTCCCCTCCCCCCCTTCTGTAAACTAAATGGCTGAGCTGAGTTTGCTCAAACCATCCTGGGTAAGATACACCTGGGAGTTGAGGTGAACGGAGCCTGGACTATTTCAGACTCGAAGGAAGAAAATATTTTTTATATTAAGAATAGCCAAGGTGGGTATCCGTGGGACCAGAGAAGGGAAACAGAAGGGACTGAATGGAAACCATTCTCAGTGTACAGAAACGCTTTAACCAAGAGCATTGCAATAAAGAGTCGAGCTATTAACGCACAACCAAATAAACAGACCTTTCCACCCTCGTCCCCCTGAATGCGTGCCGTCGTGTAATCGTGCTACAGTTGAGGAGTGCCCTCGAGTTGAATGCTCCGGAACATGTGAGCCGACATAAATCAGCCCGTCCTCGTCTTCGAAGGCAGCATTCTTTAGCATCCATTAATCTGCGGTTGGCTCCTCTTGAAGTTCCCGGGCCCCTCTGGGCTTCTCTATCTCTTAATTGAAGCAGTGTGCCTTGGAGAATTATGACTTTCCGACATCAGTGTTCCTTTCCAAGGGTGGATTGCAAAACAAAGACGGGAGAAAGAAACCGGATTCCTTTTCTAGGCAGCAACTCGTCCTGAGTGGGTCTGTGTGGACCGCACGCCCCGGACGCTCCCGCTGGAGGCAGGGCCGGCTTCTCCCCTCCGGCCCCTAATTGTGGCTGAGTACTACACGTCAGCCTGTCTCTCGCGCACCTCCAGGACCGATGCAGTTGATGAAACCCAGGGATGCGGATCAATTCGCAACGGGATGCAGATATGCTCTGGAAATGTAGCTCCAGCATCTTTCGCGTTGGCCTTTTCCTTTCATCCCAGCCTTCATGCTCCCAGGAGCTGAGGAGTTTGTGATCAGCCCGGTGGCTGCACGCACCTCCTTCTTCCCGATGGCAGATGGATGTCTTCCGGCCTGCCTGTTCACCCATCAACGGGAGGCCCCTGATTTATGCTCCTGAACCCAGCCAGTGGGGGCTGCTGAGGCCGGAGCATCCCCTGGCCTTTGGAATTCATTTGGAGGGAAAGTGGGACCTGGAGCGCATAGGCCACCACCTCCTGCGGGTTCTAGAGACTCAGTGGTGTGGGGGTGTGAATAATGGTTTTGCAGCCGGGCATGGCGGTGCATGCTTGTAATCCCAGTACTTGGGAGGCTGAGACAGGAGGATCGCAAGTTCTCGTCTCGGCCAGCCTCAGCTACTTAGTGAGGCCCTCCACAACTCAGTGAGACCCTGTTTCAAAAAAAAGAATAAAAAATAGCTGGGTATGGTGGCGCACGCTTGTAATCCCAGTACTTGGGAGGCTGAGACCAGAGGATCCAGGTTCGTGACCAGCCTCAGCTACTTAGTGAGGCCTCGGCAACTTAGTGAGACCCTGTTTCAAAATAAAGAATAAAAAATAGGGCTGGGGGTGTAGCTTGGAGGTAGAATGCCCCTGGGTTCAACCCCCAGTACTGCAAAAAAAAAAAAAAGGTTTTGAATGTGGCAGGCCGCTCGTGCCCATGAGCAAAAGGGATCAAGCCCAGGCTGTCTAAGCATCCAGGAGCAGCCAGATGAAGTATCTTGCACATAGTAATAGCGAGAGCTTATGCAGGGGGCTGCAGGACCGTGCGGCCCCAGGATCCACCTCACACAAGAGTCATTACCACTGTGCAGTTCCACTGAAGAGTCATGAAAATGCTTCCCTGAGCACCAGAAGGGAGAAATGATTTGGTCATGCTGTGATTTGCATTTCTTTGTTTTTTTTTTTTTTTCCAGTACTGGGGATTGAACCCAGGTGCATCCTACCTCCTAGCTACACCCCCAGCCCTATTTTTTTTATTTTTATTTTGAAACAGGGTCTCACTAAGTTGCGGAGGGTCTAAGTAGCTGAGGCTGGCTGAGAACCCAGATCCTCTGGTCTCAGCCTCCCAAGTACTGGGATTACAAGCATGTGCCACCACGCCCAGCTCTGTGATTCGCATTTTTTTTTTTTTGCGGTACTGGGGATTGAACCCAGGGGAGTACTACCTCCGCGCTACACCCCCAGTCCTATTTTTTTATGCTTTATTTTGAAACCGGGTCTCATGAAGTTGCGGAGGCCTCACTAGGTAGAGAGAGAGAGAGAGAGAGAGAGAGAGCTGAGGCTGGCCGCGAACCCGGATCCTCCGGTCTCCGCCTCCCAAAGTACTGGGATTACAAGCGTGCGCTACCACGCCCGGCTGTGATTCGCATTTTTAATATGGGGTGATGGTTGACCAAGGCTTGTGTCGCCTGAGCGCTCGTCTTAAGTCAAGGAACACGCACAACTTGTGTCTTTCCACAATGTCAGCTTTATGGATCATAAAGTGAAAGGGGTAATCACCACACAGTGTTCAGGAGTCAAAGCATATTCCATGAATTACACACAGATTTTAAGTTTGCATTTACACAGTTTACTCACTAGCAGATCAAAATCCTAATCAAAAGTCCAATCTGTGAAGCAGAGGGTTCCGGCTGTCGACCTTGGCCTGGCTGTCCTCCTTGGGGCTGCTCTAGGCGAGCGACTCGCGCATCTCCAGAGCTCCTAGTCTGAGACGCAGGCCTGGGGAGTTTGTGTCTCTCCTCAGGGACAGGGCCTTGGTGCCAGATGATTAACGGTCACTTCAGGCATGCCCCTTCGGATGACAGGCCTCCACGGAGTGAGTTTGTCGTGGCTCCGTAGCCATCGCTGGCTTCGGGTCCTTCTTTTTTTTTTTTTTTTTTTGCGGTACCGGGGATTGAACGCAGGGGCGTTCTACCTCCACGCTATGCCCCCAGCCCTATTTTTTTATACTTTATTTTGAAACCGGGTCTCACGAAGTTGCGGAGGGCCTCACTAAGGAGAGAGAGAGAGAGAGAGAGAGAGAGAGGAGAGAGAGAGCTGAGGCTGGCCGCGAACCTGGATCCTCCGGTCTCCGCCTCCCAAAGTACTGGGATTACAAGCGTGCGCCACCACACTTGTCCTAGGGTCCTTCTTGAAATAGGGTTTTTCTGTGTAGTCATGGCTGGACTGTTTTACCTTTCTTCTGATTGGTTAGCAGGTTGAGCGGGTCCCTTTCTTTCTTCTAATTGGTCACTTGCACTTACATAATATTTGTTTACAACTAGCCTGTAGTATTCCATCCCATAATATTTGCTTACAACTTTAATGGGTGTTTGCAACTATGCTGTAATAGTCCACAGCATACTATCAATCAAAAGCACACTACTAATCAAACTTACTGTTAATCAATTAATCAAACTCTGTCACTGATAGCACTCATAACAGGTTGCAAATCAAAGATCAAAGCTCTCAATTTTAAAAAGTTGTATTTCTTTTTATGTCTGTTCTATCAACTTTTACAAAGCGCTTACTGTGTGCCTGAGTGCTTTATAAATATTAACTCAATCTTTCTAAGATACTGTGATGTAGCTCCCACTAGTCTCTCTTGTATACTGGATGGCAAATCAATTATACTATTTTTGGGGGGTGCTGAAGATTGAACCCAGGGCCATTCTACCTCCAAGATACACCTTGAACCCTTTAAAAAATTTTTTTATATTGAAACAGGGTCTTGCTAAGTTGCTGAGGGTCTCCCTAAGTTGCTGAGGCTGGCCTTGAACCTGCAATCCTGTGTCAGCCTCCCAAGTACTGGGATTATAGGTGTGTGCCACCATGCCCAGGGCAATGGTGCTATTATTAAGTACACATAATATCTCCTATACATGTGTTAAGCTTCCTCCATAAAACTGTTTTAAACATCTCATACCAAATTACTAACTGAGAGGTCCTGGTACAGTCAGTAATAGAACTGGGATTTACTAATTCCCTTTGGTATAACGGGTATAAAGTGAAACAGGCTAATATGATAGAAGTTCTCTTAATAATTCCATAAGACTAATGGCTTCAAGTTTTAGTGGTTTTCTTTTCTTTATTCTTTCTTTCTTTCTTTCTTTCTTTCTTTCTTTCTTTCTTTCTTTTTTGCTGTACTGGGGATTGAACCCAGGGGCATTCTACTTCTAAGGTCCACCCCCAGCCCTTATTTTTTATTCTTTATTTTGAAACAGGGTCTCACTAAGTTGCAGAGGGCCTCACTAAGTAGCTGAGGCTGGCCACGAACCTGCGATCCTCCAGTCTCAGTCTCCCAACTACTGGGATTACAAGTGTGCGCCACCAGTTTTAGTGGTTTTCAAATAACCTTATGGAATCAAATCAGTCTGAAAAACAGTCACAAAAAAAGAACTATAGAAAGTATAATCCAGAGCCAGGCATGGTGGGACATGCCTGTAATCCCAGTACTTGGGAGGCTGAGACAGGAGTGTAGCAGGTTTGAGGCCAACCTCAGCAACTTAGCAAGACACTGTTTCAAAATTTTAAAAAAATAGGAATAGGCGTGCAGCTCGGTGGTAGAATGCCCCTGGGTTCAATCCCCAGTACCAAAGGGGAAAAAAAGTAGAATCCAGAGTTAAAACTGGCCTCGACCATGGGTGCCCAACATCTTTAACCAACTCCTGGCCACTTGTGGCTCTGCTCCTTGGCTCTTCTGACTCCCCGCTGGTCTTGAGCAGCTGCAGCTGGCGGGCGAGGGAGTTTAGTTACAGGCCCAGCTGTGAAGCAGAGCACAGCTGCTTTGAGAGACTCCCCAGGCTGCTTGTGAGGCTCAGTCTGCTCCATTTGGGCTGTGCTTCTGAAGGCCCAGGGGCCTCGCATTCAGTCCAGCCCCTTGGGGGCTCTAGGCATTCTTCAGGGTGTGCTGGAGCCTGCCCACTTCTAAAGTGAACCTCTCTCCCCCAGCTCTGCATTCAGTGGCATCATTAGGCTGGTAGTTGACACTGACCGTGGTGGAGTATTTCTACCACGGAGTGGGAGTATTGACCGTGGCGGGGGTATCAATACTGGCAGATGCTACAGAATGGGGTCATGTTGCCACCCCCAGACCAGCTCACCAGCACCCCACCAGGAAAGGGAGTCGGAAGCTTCATGAATCTTTCCAACAAGGAAAGTGTGTATATTTTTTAAAAGAGAAAGAAACATTGAGAAAAATGGACACCCTAGTACTCTAATAAGATTGCAGGAGCCGGGCGTGGTGGTGCACGCTTGTAATCCCAGTACTTTGGGAGGCAGAGACCGGAG
>PVJS01042878.1:0-17308 GCA_004027185.1 Glis glis
TCTTTTCTTCCAGATTCAGTGGGACTTGCATGGCCCCTGAAAAGCATTCTTCTGTAGTTCAAGACTTTTAAGTCTAGGGAACCAGAGCAGGCCCAACAGTACACAGAATTATCATTTGTTTTCCTTTTCCACATCCATTCACTTATATATCCATCCATTCTTTAAGCCATCTATCATTTATCTATCATCTATCTATCTATCTATCAATCATCTATCTATCCATCCATCCATACATACATACATACAACTATCCATTCATCTAATAAATAAATAAATGTATATTGAGAATCCACTAAGTATCAGACACTGTTCTAAGTACTAGGAACACACTTGAGATCAAGAAATATAAAATTCCTGTTTTCACAGGTATACTAGAACAGACAGAATGTAGAAAATAAAATAAAAGAAGAATTTTAGACAATACTTATTGCAATTAAGAAAATAAAATGATGAGATACAGAGTCACCGCAGGATGTTCCTTTATGCTGGGTGGTCAGAGAAGGCCTTTTGGATTCAGGGACTTTTGGATTGCAACCAGTTCTTTCAAGATTTTGAAAAATAATCTAGGCACAGGGGATAGGAATTGCATAGGCAATAAATATTCTGTTTATTGGCCTACCAACACACTGGGTTCAGGCTCACTTCATTTTCCCAATATTCTTAATGTGGGAAATAGTGCAAGGATTTTTGGTGACTCAATTCCATTTACTAAGCAGATAATGAAAGACCAGAGTGTTCGGAGGCCTTGCTCATGGTCACCAGAGATGGGGGAAGTGGAGATCATACTCAGATCTAAGGGAATGTTCATTGGAAAAGGAGGCAGGAGATCTGAATTCTGTGTTTGGCTCCACACTAGTTTTGTTAACATATATAACTTACTTTTCCCATTCCACACTTGGTTTTCTTTAAAAATAAAAAGTCAGTAGTTATAGATTTTAAAGTGGTTTGAACCCAGAAGCACTCTACCTCTGAGCTACACCTCCAGCCCTTTTTATTTTTTATTTTGAAACAGGGTCTCATTAATTTGCCTGAGAATCTCACTGCATTGCTAAGGTTGGCCTTGAACCTGTGATCCTCCTGTCTCAGCCTCCCACGTACTGCAATTAGAAGCATGCACCACCTAGGATAAAGCTTTAAATTTCGATAAGGAATCTATATTAAGAATTATTTACTGAGCAATTACCAAATGTCAGTGAATATGTTAAGTGCTTTATACAGATAAAGCACTGAATGCTGCTTCAACACTTCCTGTAAGGGGCTTTTAGGTTGGGTAGTGACCTTTGGTATTATCCAGGCCCAAACTCTCCAGAGGAGGATGAATTGAGACCCAGAGAAGTTTGGTACTTTCCCAGAGTCATATATTCATAAAATACAGAGTTTGTATCTGCAATCGGGTTTCCTGACTCTCACTCTGGTACTGTTTCTATCTCACTGCATTGGAAACACACCCAAAGACTGAGCAAGATGGCCAGAGCATGAGCTCAAACAAGAACAAGGGACATGTGGGGGAGAATCCTGTTTTATTCATCTTTGTATATCCCATATTGGCCTAGTTCATTCTAATTATTAATATTGGATACACTTTTTTAAAATAAAGGAACATAGCCAGGCATGGTGATGTACACTTGTAATTGCAGTACTTGGGAAGCTGAGACAGGAGGATCGCAGGTTCGAGGACAGCCTCAGCAAGTAGTGAGACTGTCATCAACCTAGTGAGACCCTGTTTCAAACTAAAACATAAAATAGGGCTGGGGGTATAGCTCGGAGGTAGAATGCCCCTGGGCTCAATCCCCAAAACCACAAAAAAAGAGAAAAAAGAATAAAGGAACGGAATATAAGCTGAACCAACCAATTTCATCTAGGATAAAGCTTTAGTTAAATTTTGGTAAGGAATCTATGTTAAGTAAGAACTATTTACTGAGCAATTACCAAATGCCAATCAATATGTTAAGTGCTTTATACATGCAATCACATTTAAATTTTAACAGTCCTATGAGTAAAGTGTATTAGTATGTTGCCCTCACTATGATGAGGAAATGAAAGATTGGAAAGGTTAAAAGTCATTCAAGATCATAAGCTATGAGAGAGACAGCTAGAACTCAAACCCATGCAGGGGGCACCAAGAGCTGTGTGCATGTATGTTACTGTCAACTTGATTTTCATTGTGATGTGAGACTATAATGCACCAATAAAAGCACATAAAAAAACACAGCCACAACACAATACCTCCTGCCAAAAAATTCAAGCAAAAATAATCATGCTAACATTTATTGAGAGTTTATTCTGTGCCAAGAATTATTCTAAAAGTTTTACATGCAGTAATTTTTCTAGGTGAAATAAGTACTATTATTATTTAAATATTAAAGACAAGGGAGATGAAGCCCAGTGTAATTTGCCCAGACAGTAGGTAGTAGAGCAGAATTCTGACCTGGGCCATCTGGTTCTAGAGCCTCAACTCTCAAGCCTTCCACAGCACAGCAGTCCTTCTTGTGAACGGCAGGAAAGCAAGTGCCCTGACTGAAGCTGGTAAAGGGATCCGGAGTCTTGCCCCTTCCACTCCTAGAGACATTCCCCTGGACCCTGTGATATAGCAGGCACAATTTGAAAGCCCGAGGACAGGGAACCATAAAGGTTCTCCTAGCCTTGAATATTGTGGTTCCAGAAAGAAGCAGGTTCCAGCCACCATGATGAAATGAGATTCCAGAACTGTTTTTCATCAGAGATCATGAGGTCCTGGGAAAAGTGTATAATTAGAAGCAGGGCATTTACAGTGGCAAAGCAACATCAACTAGTGGGATCCACCATCTTGGGGTTGCTTGAGGGTTTCTAGAAGGAAATGAATGTTTGCCTCTCTCTAACCCTTTGTGGGTAGACAGACCTGGGAGAAAAAGGGAAGGTGTTGAATCTGGGCACAGACCACCTCTGCTCGTGTTTTCCTCCCTCTTTCATCCAGCACAGATGCGGTTCCCTCTCTCTGGCATTCTAAACTGACATGACCACCCTAGTCCATGTAGACTAAAGGGTCCTCCCTCCTGTCCTGGGTGTAGGGAGGACAAGTTTCCTTAGTTCCACTGAAGTGAGGTGTGATGGCTTTCATTATCCAGGCCTCAAACATGGCTAGATAACCTGGGGCAATGGCGAGATAGAGTCAGAGGAGTTAAATGATGTTTCTAGAATCCGAAGGCCTAGGTTCAAATCCTGTTTATACCATGTAGCAGCATGTAAGTTTGGAGAGCTTATTTCAACACTCTGAGCTTCAATTTCTAATCTTTTAAATAACAATAAGCACATTTATCTCATGTAGTCATTCCCAGGACTGAATGAGGTAATGTAAATTAAGCATTTAATATAGTGTTAGACTTTAATAAGTGTCCCCAACCATAATTTCCCCACTTCTCTATGAACTTCATTTTTATACTTCCTCTATCCCTTAATTACATTACATTCTAATTGCTCACTTGCATATTCATGCCTTCCCCTGACTGTGAGCTCTCTGAGGTAATAGACGCTTTCCTTCTTTCTTTTGCCTAATGCCTGGCCTTGTGCTACCAGTATCTTGACAACTAGTCAATAAGTGTTTGTAGAAACCAACTCAAACATGGTACAGAGATGCATAAACACCTATCCCCCGCTTTTTCCCCCAAACACTGAAAACAGAAAAGAACAACCTGAGCCAGGTGTGGTGGCTCATGCCTATAATCCCAGTACTTGGGAAGCTGAGACAGGAGGATAGCAGGTTTGAGGACAGCCTCAGCAAGTAGTGAGACTCTCATCAACCTAGTGAGACTCTGTTTCCAAATAAGACATAAAATTGGGCTGGGGGTGTAGCTCGAAGGTAGAATGCCTTTGTGTTCAATCCCCAGTGCCACAGAAAAAACCCACAACAACCCACAACCACCTATACCAGATACATAAACACGAGGCAGATATATTTTTGGTTCCACCACAAATATAAAAATGTTTATTTAGAAATTAAAAACAGAAAAAAAACTTAGGCTTCTAGAAGCATTTGGACAAGAGTATGTGGAATCTTAGTAGGAGAGAAAACCTCTAGCAACTCATGCTGGGTGAGTCAGAATCACACTGTAAAAACAGAGAGTGGGGGTGGAGCACTTGAGTCAAGTAGAAGACTCTGGGTGCATGAAGCTAGAGAGGTAGACGGGGACTTAGTCATGATGGCAAGATCAGCAGTTTGGACATAAGCCTATAAGTAAAGGCAGTCGGGACAAGTTTTACACAGGGAGAGACATGACCATTTTAATCTTAGAACACTTTGGGGGTAGTGTGGAGTCCAAATTTGAACAGCCAGTGTTAGAATCTAGGAAATCATATAAGAGAGAATTGCAACAGTTTAAGTTAACAGTTATGAAGGTGTGAGCTGGGTATATGTGGTGGGAATGAAAGGAGGAAGTTTGAGCTGTAATAGGAAGCTGGAATCAATGTATTTTGTTGGCAGAGGATTGAGAGAGGTCTAAGATGCTCCAGAATTTTTGTTTGGGCTTTGAAATTTAATATATAGTACCCTGGAGAAATATGGAAACAGAGAGGCAAAAGATGTTGGATTCAGCTCTGATATATTGAGTTTGAGGTGCAGTAAGATATCCATGTGGAAATGTTCAGAGATCAGTTAAGTGTATTGGTTTGGGGTTCACAAGGAAGGATGATATGTAATGAACACTGAGTGAGTATCTGCTATGTTGTTATATTTTGCTAATCTGGCTCAGACCCTAATTATTGATCCATCCACATTCTCATTAGGATATTGCTGATCACTGGAGCTTGTGGGCATTGTCTGTCAATGGCAAATCCATGTAGTCTGAGGTCATAAATTCAAGCTGACCAATCCACGGGGACACTAAATCTTACAAATGTTTCCAAGATCAGCTACCTCCAAAATTCTCCAAATTCTGCCTGAGTTTTTGGCCTCTCTTGTTTACAAATATCTTATCTCCATGGCTCTAGTTTGCGAGAAACCTAAGTGTTGCTGTCTTTAAGTAGGCTCATATATCTAAACATACCCAAAACATACAACTTAAATTATTTCTTTGGATATCCCAGAATAAAGAATTCAGGGAATTTCAGAGATGAAAAAATAATATTGCAGATCAACCATAAACTTGCTATTTTATAAGTGGAAATTAGGAGGCCAAAGTAAAGAAAATGACTTACTGAGGCTAAAATGTTTTCCATTCAGTAAAATGCTTGTTTATTGAGTATCCATTATTTGCTAAGCGCTACCCTAGATGCTGGAAATAAAATGATGAAACTGAAAGATATAGAGGGCTCTGTTCTTTACAGTCTACCAGGAGGGAGAGAAGCAGTATTAAACAAGCAACTATGTACAGCCTGGAGGAAGTGGTAACTAAGTTACAATTAGCCATCCCCCCCCCAGCGGAAAAAAATCACCTGGCAAGTAGCTAATGTGTATCAGAGTAAGGATTATGATGTCAGATCTGTCTGACTCTAATTCTAAATCCTTTCCAATATATCATGCTGCCTCCTTTATTAGAAGGTAATAGTATCTCGTGAAATCATGGCTGAGGAGGGGTTAAGGGATTGGGATTTAAGGTCAGACCACCTGGAAAATCTCACCTCCTCAGTTACCACCCCTGACCTTGGGTAAGTCACTCAGCCCATCTGAGTGTTCCACTGATCTGCAAACTGCACATATTATCTTCCTCAAAAGGGTGCTGTGTTTAATAAATGGTACTTTAGAAATCATGTTTTAGGTAATTCCAAGGTTCTTTCTAGTTCAAAATATAGTCTCTGGTTAATTCCTGCGGTCAGAAGTGGTGGGGCCGACTGGTAGAGCGTGAAACAGGGAATTAGGATTGTTGAATTTCAGCCCAAGATTTGCTCCAAAGTGGCTGTCAATTTTGGACAATCGCGTGACTTTTCTGGGCCATAGTTTTCCCATCCTCCAATAGTGGGTTCAGATCACATAACCTCTGAGCTGTCTTCTTTTTAACTGATAGACTATTATAAGGAAGATGGGCCTGATTTTGCACATCATTAGGAGAGTTGTAAAAATTAAGTCTGGTTGGCATATGACATTTTTTTTGTCTCTCCTTTAACCCTTATTTGTCTGCTCCAAATTACTGCACATCATTTTTATCCAATAAATGATACCTAAGTGAGTACTGCATTAACATTGGCTGGGTCTGTATGGGGCCCAGAACATCTGGAGAGAAATTGAGAATAAAAGATACTGGCAGCCACCCAGCTGTTTTATAAGCATAGCTGTCAGATGCACAGTCCTTTGTATCTGCAATCTGGAAAAAGATGGAGATTTCAATAAGCATCTGTTGGGGTTCATCCTTGCCCAGAACCTATTCTGTGCTAAGCTTTTCCACCTATGGAAGGCCACTCTGAGAGGTAGGTATTCTCTTTACCTAAGCATTCAGATAAAGTGATTTGATTGAGGTTACGTTAAGAAATAAGGGCAAAGTGGGCATGTTGGCATACACCTGTAATCCCAGTACTTGGGAGGCTGAGACAGGAGGATCACTGGTTCAAGGCCAGCCTCAGCAATGTAGTGAGACCCTGTTGCCAAATAAAACATAAAAAAGGTATGGGGGGTGTAGCTTGGAGGTACACTATCCTTAGATTCAATCCTCAGTACCAAAATAAATAAATAAATAAATGGAAGGAAGAAAGGAAGATTGGTTGGCTGGTTGGTTGTGGGTATAGATTCCAACTCAAATTCCTAAGTCAAATCTTGTTCTGTTCTTGGGGAACCCTAAGTCTGTGTTTCTGTCTGGAGTGAACGCAGCCACAGCAAAGCACCACTTAGGGCAGTTTGATTTGGGGAGTTGAGAAGCCCCAACCCCCTTTTAGCTCAGGTCTTTGTATTTGCTCTAGATGAGGGAGAAACTATGATGATTAAGATATATACAATAATTACTTGTCAACTAAAATTTTAAAGAT
Source organism: Glis glis (assembly GCA_004027185.1). Taxonomy (NCBI): domain Eukaryota; kingdom Metazoa; phylum Chordata; class Mammalia; order Rodentia; family Gliridae; genus Glis; species Glis glis. The sequence goes on from PVJS01042878.1 coordinate 6,928, forward strand.
GGCACCGCTCCACCTTAACCCAGCTGCCACCCTCATGAGTCTAGGAGTCTCATCGCATTGCTGTTCTAATGACCTCACCATTTGCCTCCTCGCCCAGTGGGGTGGGAGAGGGGGAGCAAGGAGGCAGAATCCAACAAAGGCCGAAAGCCAGGGACTTCTGAGTTGAAGGCTTTTGGTTCAAGGGTCCAGACTTAGGGGTGACAGGTCTTAATCCTCATTCCTGCTCTTCTATTGTTGTCCTAGGAAAACTGAGGGATGGATCTCCTTAGCATGTAACAGAACAATAGAAAGACTTTGTGAGTGTGCTGGGAGGAAGGACAGGAAGAAAAGGACAGGGGCTGGGAAACCCTTTCTCTTAAGATTTTCTGACAAATGCATAAAAGAAAAAGTCTACACAGAACAGGACCAGAATATATTTGGTTAAGTATGTCTTTCTTTTACTGATCAGCTCTCTCGTTTATTACAGCTTCTACTGCAGAGCTAGTAAAATCAATGTTAGTTTATTTTATGGAGTAGAAATATTCTTGAAAAATTAGCTGTGATTAGAATTTCTGAAAGCAAACCACATTTCCCCCCCTCTTAACTGAAATGATAAAATTGGAGAAATATTCAGTGGGAAAAATATTGGCCTATGCTATAATGAGATTATTCCTAAGATTTTTGGATGTTTTATAAAATCCTGTACTTGCAATTTTAAGTGTTAATTTAGGGTGGGATATTAATAACCAGAGCAGTGCCACAAAATCTTCTGTGAAAAGCATCTAAAATATTTCTGTTTGGAAAATTATCTTAGAGTCTTACAGAACAGGAACAGGCTAAGAATAGCACTGAAGTTCTAGTTTGATAGGTGACATTAACTGAGGTGTGGAATAAAAGAGGAGGGTTAAGTTGGCTCAGTGTGGGGAACAATCACAAGTCGTCCATGTATGAGCAGGAAAATCTTACGAGGTGCAGTGAACATGTCAGATTTTCATTTTCCCCTGGACCTTTGGACATTTTCCCTTTCTTCTGATAATTTCCCCATATTTCAGTATTCTCTAGAGCTCCTGCAAACCCTTACTTTGCCATATTTTTCCACAGCACATACCACCTTCTAGCATAATATAAAATGTTTTTGTTATATCTTTGTTTGCCTCCCATCCCTCTGCCAAGTATAAACTTCCAGAGGATAGGAGTTTTGCCTGTTGTGGTCATGGCTAAGCCCCAGCACCTGGAAGATGGATGGCCTGATGTGTAGAGAGACCCTGATTTATACTTGCTAAATGGATGAAAATCCCACTGGGTAGAGCATATCTACACGAATCTTACCCTAAACAAGTTTTGCCTCCTCCTGACTGCATCACAGCACTTTTTTTTTTTTTGCAGTACCTGGGATTGAACCCAGGGGTGTTCTACCTCCACGCTACACCCCCGGCCCTATTTTTTTATACTTTATTTTGAAACCGGGTCTCACAAAGTTGCGGAGGGCCTCACTAAGTAGAGAGAGAGACAGGGAGAGAGAGAGAGAGAGAGAGAGAGAGAGCGAGCTGAGGTTGGCCGCGAACCCGGATCCTCCAGTCTCCGCCTCCCAAAGTACTGGGATTACAAGCGTGCACCACCACGTCCGGCTCACAGCACTTTTAATACTATACCTTTAAAAAAATTTTACATGAAATTTATGTAATATGAAATCACCCACTTTAAAGTATACAGTTCAGTGGCATTTAGCTCATTTATAATGTTGTGCAAGAACCACTTGTATTTAGTTTCGAAACATTTTCATCATTCAAAAATAACACTCTGGAGCCATTAAGTAGTTACTCCCCATTCCTCCCTACCCCGAGAAGCTGGCAGCCCCCAATCTGCTTTATATATCTGTAGATTTTTCTGGGGAAATATGTATTCTTTTGTCTTTTTTCATTCAAGTTAGCATAATACTTTCAATGTTCATCTATATTATAGTATGAATCAGAACATAATTCCTTTGTATGGTTGGTTGCATTTTATTCTAGTGCATGGATATAGCATATTTTGTTTATTCCTCAGTTGTTGGACATTTGTGGGTTTTCACCTTTTGGCTATTATGAATAGTGCTGTTAGGAACATTCTTGTACAAGTATGTGTTCATAGTATGTTCAGATCACCTCTCCTCTTATTTGTCACCCCTTCAGAACCACCAACTACATGAGGGCAAGGACTGAGTTGATCTTGTTCATAGACACATTCCTAGTCCAAGCTGTGGCCTAGAAAATGTTTGTTCAGTGAATGGCTAAATGCAAAATGTTCAAGATCTTGAATTTCTAACTAAAGTCAATGATTGAAATTGTCTAAGTAACAGAGAAGCATTGCCTTTGAAAATTGAATAATTGCCATGAATATAAAAGAACAGCTATGCTTTAGCTCCCTGTAAGACTAGCTGCAGGGGAGGGACTGGGGATGAGTGTGGGCAAGGAATGAAGGACTCCCTGGAAGGGCCAGGGAGGGGTGGCAGAGAGAGGTAGGAAGGTGGGGTGTGAGAGGGGCAGGAGCTGAGAGGGGGACTCGGATGAAGGAGATGGAGCAGTGCTCAGGTTGCTGTCTGCCTCTCAAGCAGCTCAGAGAAGTGCTCTCTGCCCCCGGGAAACAGCTTTTTGTCTTTCATTTTCAAACATCAAAGTTTATTTCTGAAATAAAGGTTTGCTTTTGTGTCGAATTCTGAAGGTGTTCCCAGATGCTCATGAATGACTTTGGCTTTTAGAAACAAACTTTTGAAATGGAACTTTGTCTTCAAATATTAGTCACTTATTTTTTTTGCTTGCTTTTTTTTTAAATGCTGGTGAAAACCATGTATCATAAACATATCCTCTTACCCAATTTTTAAGTGTACATTCCAGTATTTTAAACTATATATACAATATTTTACAACAAATCTATGGAACGTTTTTATCGTGCATGGCTGTATACTCTGAAACTTAAGAAGTAAACGTTTATTAAATACCTACTATATGCCTCGAGTAATGGCAAACCATGGCCTCTCTGAATAATTTACTTTTTTCCATTTACACTCAGAGACTGTATTTATCTTTCTACATGAAACATAATTGATGCTTATATTTTATAATGTCTTCTCTATTTTAATGTACTTTCCTTATAATTACTTATCAAGTGCCACTTCTTTATTCCAGTATTTGATCCTCTCCCTGTTATTACTCTCATTTTAGAAACGAGGAAGCCAAGGTCAGGAGAACAGCAGTGGCTTCTCCAAGGTCACAGACAGTAAGTGGCAGAGTTGAGCTCTGAAGTCAGTCTTTGAGCACAGGTTCTTACCCACCGCCTTTCGCTGCCAGCGATTGATTCCAGGTCATACCGAAGAGCAACTTCAACGCCGTCTCTTGGGTTCCTGGGAAACAAAGAAGGTGCTTATAAAATAAACTCCATTTTTCTGGTTCAGAACATCTTTAAAAATTTGCTACTTGAGGTGTTTTGTTCCTTTTACCAACCTCTCTAATCCAAAAGATTTTTTATTTAGCCTTTGCTTATTGTGTTGAGCATTACTAATAATGAGAGTTTTAGCCATTGCATTCAGTAAGTGCTACGGTGTTGGAGCCAGATCTGGGCTGGAATCCTGGATTTGCTACAAAATGAGTTGGATGACCTTGAAAAAGTCACTTAACTTCTCTGAGTGTGAATGGCCCCATCTGTAAAATAGCAATTACAATAGTACCTACCTCATACTATTTTAATGGGAAGTAAATTAGATAATGCAGCAAAATTGCTTCGTATATTTCCCTAGCCCATTGCAAATGCTTAATAAATGACAGATGTTATTATTATCCTAAACTGTAAAAAAATAAACACTTCATCTAGCTGACACTATTTTTTGACAAAGGACTGAATTCATGCAGCTAGAAATTATGGAAAGATCCCAGAATTTGATGTCAAATAGAGTTAAGTGCCAGTCTCTCTTCTGCCATTTACTAGTAGTATGGACTTTGTTTCTGTATTGCAGGGTGGGAATGATAATTCTTATCTCACTAGTTTCTTGTGAGAATATTTATAAGTCTCTCAAAACAGTAAGTGTTCATAAGTAGAAGCTATTATTATTATTATAAATATTGTTATAAATTTTAAAATTCCAATATCACAGATCAAGAGATCCAGGTACTTAGGGTAGACACAAGTCAAATTCCTATTGGGCATAGAATTCTTTCTTTTGGGGTAAACCTCAAACACCAGACCTTAATATGATAATGATTAACACGATGTATGTTAAAGACTAGACCCCAAATGCCAAGGCCATTTTTATTTTGAGGATGGTTGCACCTGCATTTTTTGTATGTGTGTGGTACTAGGAAAAGAATCCAGGGGCATTCTAAGCTATACCCCCAGATCTTTTTGTTTTGTTTTGAAACAGGGCCTCCCTAGGTTGCTGAGGCTCTCCTCAAACCTATGATCCTCCTGTCAGCCTCCCAAGTTCTGGGAGTACAGGTGTGTGCCACCATGCCCAGCTCCATGCATCTGCATCTTCTACTTTCATGTGGTCCAAAGCTTTTAAATCCAATTTAATGATCATTTATTGAGTACTGACTACATGTCTATGTTGGTCTCTGCAGAAACCCAAAGACAAGTGGGCTGAATGTTGGGTCTCAGTCCACATTCCCCGGGGGAGGTATTCAATCTCATGGCTTTAGACCCGTCTAAATGCTGATGACTACCAAGTTTATTTTTTCCAACTTTGACCTTTTCCTTTGACCTTCAGACTCATCCCCACCTGCCTATTTTCCATGTTCATTGAGAGGTGAAACACCTGAAAGGGTGTGTCATCAAAACAGCTCTTGATGTTCTGTTGTCCCAGCTCCATAAACCTGCCCTCACCCCAGTGTATTATATTTAAGCAAATAGCACCATAATTCATTCAGTTAATTAGACTAGAAATGGGTTAATCTATGCCTTCTGCCTTTTCCCCCCATAAATATCATCAATTTTACCTTCAGGATATAATCTCAATCCAGCCGCTCTGACCATCCGCTCCTCATTGCTTCCCAGCCTGGAACACCATCTCTCCCTGTCCTGTAGCCTCCTGCTCTATCCCCCAGCATCCACCCTTGCCTCCAGGCCAGTGCCTGCAGCTACATGCATGGCATGCAGCACAACCCAGGGCACCATTCCCAGACATTGCCTGGGGAGGAGCAGCCCTGGAGTTCTGCAGAGCAGCTACCCTGCTTGCCTGGCTCCAGTCTACCCTCCACAGAGCAGACTTGAAAAATTTGGGGCAAAGCCTGGGGTTGCTCTGCTTAGAACCCTCCAAGACTTCCCTTTCTCTTTAGAGTAAAATCTGAAGCTCTATAAGATGCCTCGAGTTCTGGCTCTGGGCCACATCTCCATTCTCACTTCATTCTCCCCTCTTTCTCATTGTCCTCACAGAATCCCTTGCCACACAGATCCTCATGCCTTTCCTTGACCACCCCAAGTACATTCCTGTCCCAGAGCTTTTGACCTTGTTGGCCCCTCTGCTGGGAAGCTCTTCCTGCAGGTATTTGTATGGTGAATACACTGGTTTTGGTCAAATCTTTGCTCAAATGTGCTCTCTCAGAAAGGGCCTTCTGATCACTTCCGATCTAATTTGATAGAATCTTCCTTATCCCGCTCTATTTTCCTTTACTTCTACCTTACATTTTATATTTACTTATTTATTTGGTTGCTCTCCATCTCTCTCATAAGCACTTACTATTCATGAGGGTAGGGAATTTTATCTATTTATTCATTCCTATATTCACCACAAGGGACTAGTGTATAGTAAGTGCTCAATAAATATCTAGATGTTGAAGGAATAGAATATAAAATTCCCTCATTGGTTAGTAGAGCCCATACTTCCTTCACTGAAAAGTCATCACTAATGAACTACCCTGTACTGGCATCCCACACACATCATTTACTTTCATTCTTCATTTTTACAAGTTCACAGTTTTATGGAGAGGAAGAACTGAAGCCACAAGTGGTTATCAACATCTGATAGGCCCCATATTCCAGAAGCTACTTGAGCAAATTATTACCTACTTAACTCACACTGGCCAGTGGCTATTTGTGGCAAATGAGGAAATAAAAAATAGGAGATGAATTAATTATGACAATATGTAGTTTATTCTGAGAGTGCATTAGTTAGGTTTTGCTGCAGTAATAAACAACCCCAGAATCTCAGAGGCTCATGATGACAAATACTTATTTCTCGCTCATGTTACAGGAAGGCTGTGAATAGGTAGGCTCAATTCAGCTCATGTATTTTCTTATCTTGCAAACCAAATGGAAGGAGTAGCTCTGCTAACTAGCATATGCTATTGTCTTGGTGAAGACGAGAGTGAGAGGGATCGAGACAAACCATTCGGAGACATTTAACGCTCCTGATTAAATATTCCTGATAGTCCATTGGTCAGAGCATGTCACATGTCCATGTTTAAAGTGAATAAGGCAGGCATGCATATTCCTTCCTTAGTTCATACAGACATATCATATGGCAATAGATCAGAATATATAATTCTATATGGAGTGGGAGAAATGAGTTAAAAATAATTTCCAACCTATCACAGAAGGAAGAAATACATCAAAGAATCTGGTCCAGGGGGCAAAAAATAATAAAAGCCCCCTCTCACCACCTTGACGGGAGAGGCATCACCATGGTTTAGAATTTGTCTTCACGTGGGCAAATTTGGATCCACAGTATTGATTTCACGATCAGTGAATAACTTCAGAGAGTCTGCATTCATGTATTATTTTATGCACCAATTTAATGAAGACTTTGAGACCTTAATCTATGCTAGACACTGGGGAGGGAGACTTGGATCAACTTCACAAAAGATTGATGTGAAAACCAGCTGTTAAATTATTTGTTTTCAATTGGAACCATACATTTTTAGCAGCCAAAATCTTTGGAATATTCTCTGGAAAATCTTTTTCTCTTGCATCCTGGGGAGCCAAATTAGCCTTGGCAAACAAGGCATTCAAATAAAAGGAGGTACACACACACACACACACACACACACACACACACGCACACACACACACACACACTTTTGGAGATATCTTTACATATTCATGCCCTTTTACATCTTTTCTCCTAGACTTCACACAAAACTGCTTTTTCAGTTAACGTCTTCTATCAAGACTTTAGTGTACAAATATAATTTTATGTATTTAGCCACACCCTCATCATTTTTCTGCAAATAGACCTTTTTATTTTTTATTACATTTATTGGTGCATTGTAGTTATACATTTTGGTAAGTGTCAGGGTATCAGAAGCATGCATGCACACATTGCTCATTTAGCCTTCCCTCAAATTCCACCCTATTCCCTCCCCCTTCCCTCCTTTCCGTGCTCAGCATAGTGATTGACTGATAAGTTTGTGTATACACATTGTGTGCAATAGTGTATTTCCCTCTTCCCCCCTCCCATTTCCCTCAGTTAGGTTGCCTTTTTTGCTCAACTAAAGTTTTCTCCTTCTCTGTCTAGAGTCCCTTCTAAGTCCCATTCTCCCTAGCTTCCACATATTAGGTAGAACATCCAACTTTTCACTCTTTGTGACTGACTAATCTCACTTAGCATAATGTTCTCCAGTGCCCTCCATTTCCCTGCAAATGATGTAATTTTTTCTTCTTTATGGCTGTGTAAAATTCCATTGTGTACATATCTCATAGTTTTGTAATCCATTCATCTGTTGATGGACACCTTGGCTTGTTCCAAAGTTTGGCAATTGTGAATTGTGCAGCTATAAACATAGATACACATGCATTAGTCTGGTAGTTTGGTTTCAGTTCTTTTGTGTAGATGCCTAGAAGTGGTATTGCTGAGTCATATGGTAGGTTCATTCCCATTCTTTTGAGGATCCTCCACACTGTTTTCCAAAGTGGTTGCACTAATTTGCAATCCCACCAACAGTGTATTAGAGTTCCTACTTCTCCACATCCTGAAAAGCACTTCTTGTTTGTGTTTTTAATGATTGCCATTCTAATTGGGATTAGGTGAAATCTCAGGGTAGTTTTGATTTGCATCTCTCTGATTGCTAATGATGTTGAACATTTTTTCATACATTTATTGGCCATTTGTGTTTCTTCTTCTGTGAAGTATCTATTTAGTTCAGTTGCCCATTTTTTGATTGGATTATTTGTTTTTTTAGTGATGATTTTTTTAAGTTCTCTGTATATTCTAGATATTAGTCCTCTATCAGAGGAGTAGCTGGCATAAATCTTCTCCCATTCTGTTGGCTCTCTGTTGAGGTTCTTGATTGTTTCCTTTGCTGCACAAAAGCTCTTCAGTTTAGTGCAATCCCACGTATTGATCCTCATTTTAATTTCCTGTGCCTCTGGAGTCTTGTTGAGGAAGTCTTTACCTGTGCTATGTGTTGAAGTGTTGGACCTATGCCCTCTTCAAGTAGCTGCAAGGTCTCTGGTCTGATTTTTAGGTCTTTGATCCATCTTGAATTAACTCTTGTACAAGGTGAGAAAGTGGGGTTTATTTCTATTTTTCTGCATATGGTTAGCCAGTTTTGCCAGCACCATTTGTTGAAGAGGCTATCTTTTTTCCAAAGGATGTTTTTAGCCACTTTGTCAAAAATCAATTGGTTGAAAGTGTGTGGATTTGTTTTGGAGTCTTCTATTCTGCTCCAATGGTCTATGTGTCTGCTTTTGTGCCAATACCAGGCTGTTTTTATTACTATGGCTTTGTAGTATAGTTTGAAGTCAGGTATTGTGATGCCTCCTGCATGGTTCTTGTTGCTGAGAACTACGTTGGCTATTCTGGGTTTTTTGTTGTTCCAAATGAATTTAAGGACAGATTTTTCCATGTCAGTGAAGAATGACTTTGGTAATTTAATGGGTATTTCATTGAATCTGTAGAGCACTTTTGGAAAAATGGCCATTTTGATGATATTTATTCTGCCTACCCAAAAGCATGGGAGATCTTTCCATCTTTTAAGATCTTCAATTTCTTTTTTTAATGTTTTATAGTTTTCTTTGTAGAGGTCTTTTACCTCCTTGGTTAGGTTTATTCCCAAGTATTTTATTGTTTTGGGGGATATCGTGAGTGGAAATGTCTTCCGGATTTCTTTTTCAGTGGATTTATGGTTGGCATACAGAAAACCTTCTGATTTTTTAAGATTGATTTTGAATCCAGACACTTTGCTGAATTTGTTGATCAGTTCTGTGAGCCTTTTAGTTGAGTTTGTTGGATCTTCTAAGTATAATATCATGTCATCTGCAAATAGAGATAGTCTCAGTTCCTCTTTTCCTATTTGTACTCCTTTTATTTCCTTCTCTGGCCTTATTGCTCTGGCTAGAGTCTCGAGTACTATATTGAAAAGGAGTGGTGAAAGCAGACATCTTTGTCTTGTTCCTGTTTTTAAGGGGAACTCTCGAAGTTTTTCCCCATTCAGTATGATGTTGGCTGTGGCCTATTGCATATTGCTTTTATGATGTTGAGGTATGTTCCTTCTATTCCAATTCTCTGCAGTGTTCTTATCATGAATGGGTGTTGGATTTTGTTAAATGCTTTTTCAGCATCAATTGAAATGATCATGTGATTTTTGTCTTTAGTTTTGTTTATGTGGTGGATTACATGGATTGTTTTTCGTATGTTGAACCAGCCTTGCATCCCTGGGATGAACCTGACTTGGTCATGAAGTATGATTTTCGTGATGTGGTTTTGAATGCGCGTTGCTAGGATTTTGTTTAGAAGTTTTGCATCTAAGTTAATCAGTGATATAGGTCTGTAGTTTTCTTTTCTTGTGCTGTCTTTATTTGGTTTTGGTATTGATGTGATGTTGGCTTCATAGAATGTATTTGGGAGAGTCTCATTTCTTTCTATTTCACGGAATAGATTGAGGAGTATTGGGATTAGTTCTTCTATAAAGGTTTTATAAAATTCACCTGAGAAACCATCTGGACCTGGGCTTTTATTTGATGGTAAGGTTTTTATTGCTGCTCCAATCTCTTTGATTGCTATTGGTCGATTTAAATTTTCTATATCTTCTTGATTCAACTTAGAAAGGTTGTACATGTCTAGAAATTTGTCAATTTCTTCTAGGTTTTCCATTTTGTTGGAGTATAGTTTTTCAAAGTAGTTTCTGATAATCCTCTGCATTTCCGTGCTGTCAGTGGTAATATCACATTCTTCATCTCTTATTTTAGTAATTTGGATTGATTCTCTCTTTCTTTTGGTTAGACTGGCTAGTGGTTTATCTATCTTGTTTATTTTTTCAAGGAACCAGCTTTTGGTTTTGTTGATTTTTTGTATTGTTTTTTATTCTCTACTTCATTGATTTCTGCTCTGATTTTAATAATTTCCTGTCTTCTACTGGCTTTGGGGTTAGACTGTTTGTTTTTCAAGGGCTTTGAGGTGTGTCATTACGTTATTTATTTGGTGATTTTCTGTTCT
>PVJS01042879.1:0-17309 GCA_004027185.1 Glis glis
GGCGTGGTGGCGCACGCTTGTAATCCCAGTACTTGGGAGGCTGAAACCAGAGGATCCGGGTTCGCAGCCAGCCTCAGCTACTTAGTGAGGCCCTCCGCAACTTAGTGAGACCCTGTTTCAAAATAAAGGATAAAAATAGGGCTGGGGGTGTAGCTCGGAGGTAGAATGCCCCGGGTTCAATCCCCAGTACTGCAAAAAAAATAATATAAAATAAAAGAATAAAAAATAGGGCTGGATATGTAGCCCAGAGGTAAAATTCCCCTGGGTTCAATCCCCAGTACCAAAAAAAAAAAAAAATCACAAATTATTCCACCAATAGGAACTGAAGTCACAGACAAGGTCTGCAGAATCTCAGCTCTAGACAGTGAAGCCCAGGCTGCAGTCGTCAACAATCCAGACCCTCCCTGCAGCCGGGAAAGAAGGCACGTGATTCACTGCTGGGGTCAGGAGCAGTTGCTGCCTTTAAGAACAGCCAGGCAAGCAGGCTGTGGTGGTGCACACTGGTAACCTCAGTACTGAGACAGGAGGATCACAGGTTCAAGGCCAGTGTGTGGTGACATAGGGAGGCCCTGTCCCCAAATAAATAAAAAGGGCTGGGGTGTAGCTCAGTGGTAGAACATCCCTGGGTTCATTCCCTACTACTGCCTGTGTGTGCACAGACACACATACCCAGACACACACACGGTGTGGCAACACACAAGGTTTAAATTCTCCTTCTACATATTTTTTGGCAAAGTCAGCCAAATTCACCCAAGAATTCCCTAAGAAATTCTTTTGCTAAATACCTAGGAGATAATAGACTTGGGAAGAAGAAAAGAAATCTCATTTTAAAATGGTAGATGGCCAGGCGTGGTGGCACACACCTGTAATCCCAATCTTGGAAGGCTGAGACAGGAGAATCCCATATTCAAGGCCAGCCTCAGCAACTTAGCAAGACCCTCAGCAACTTAGCAAGGCCATTTCAAAATAAAAAGTAAAAAGGCTGAGGGTGTAGCATGGAGGTAGAATGCCCCTTGGTTCACTCTCCAGTATCCCCCCCAAAAAGATGAACATGGTAGGTAAAGCAAGGCGTGGTGACACACACCTGTAATCCCATCTACTTGGGAAGATGAAGACTGAGTAGGACAAGAGATCATGGAGGAGACTGATTTCTAGAGAAGGCAAGATGGGATTTATTTGGTAATTCAGTATCATTTACAACGAGACACTGTATGCAAAGTGTTGTGACCAGCACAGTAAGGAATAGTAAGTATAAAACAGAAAATAGCTCCTTCTGTAAGGAACTCATGATTGAGACAGTTATGCAAAGAATAATGCTGAGTGTTGGTGTGGGATCTAAGTTAATGTTCATGTTAACAATAGAGTACTGTGGGAGTTCAGAGAGGAAACGTAGGATGATGGGGAAGGGATGTCTCAAAGGTCTCACAGAGCCAGGCGTGGTGACCACACTTGTAATCCCAGTACTTGAGATGCTGAGACAGGAGGATCCACACAGAATAATCTCTTGACTTTGAGGAATTAACGACCATAGATGACAAATTAAGTCAAGAAACAATATGAAAAACAGGGACTTTCTTCATTGGTTAATGTCTACACGAAGGGTGTTTAACATACACAAAGCTCCTATGCTCAGCACCGATATCGGCTCCCCTCTCGGGACCCCTGCCCTGCGCGGGAGCTGTAAGCTCGCCTCTCTTTGGTGGATCAAGCTATAAGCTTGCCTCTCTTTTGGTGGACTTTGGGGAAAGGCGGTGCGCAATTGACGGTGCGTGGCCCTGGCTACACTCGGGCAGTGCCAGAAGGCCCCGCCGGACTCTGGAGTGTGCCAAGGCCCTCAGGGGTGATCTGCCTCTCTGCTTGCTTGCGCCTTTAGAATAAACTTCCTACTTTCACTTTCCTGTGTCTGCGGCTTTCATTCTTTAACTTTGTTAAGACAAGGATCCGGTAAGAGACTCAGTATCAGAGCCGAGTGTGGTGGTGCACGCTTGTAATCCCAGTACTTGGGGGACTGAGACAGGGGGATCCGGGTTCACGGCCAGCCTCAGCTACTTAGTGAGGCCCTCCACAACTTAGTGAGACCCTGTTTGAAAATAAAGAATAAAAAATAGGGGTGTAGCTTGGAGGTAGAATGCCCCTGGGTTCAATCCCCAGTACCGCAAAAAAAAAAAGAAACTTGGTATCAGTACCACAACAAGGACAACAACGGCATCATAGAAGAGAAAATCCTATACTCAGTCTTGAAAGGTCAGCAAGAATCTGACTGACAAAAGGTGCAGAGAAGAGGGTGGGAGAGGAGGAATTACAGTTGCAGAGATGGAATTCCCAGCAAGGACAGAGGAGCTGGCCTCACAGAGGGACAAGTCTCCCAACGGAATGTAAGCACAAGATAAGTAGGCAGGATGAATCAGGACAAAGGCATTGTGAAGTAGAGAGGATGGCGCCCGAGAGAAGCAGACCTGAAGGTCTCACTGTACTTTGAAATGTGGGAAAGCAGAGGGTCCTCTGAAAGCAGCAGGTCAGAGGTCAAGGCCAAGCTATGTCACTGAAATAGCAGTGAACATTCAGGTGTTTCTAAAAGAAGTGCAGCCAGGCCGCACGGCAGCCGAGCAGGCTTTGCCGGAAACCCCCACGGCCTCGTCAGCACGACTCCCACTCAGGAATAGGCTGGAGGAGCGACTGCTGGGGGAGGGGCGTTACTTTACTTCTGGAAGTATGCTGGAGAAGGCACCCTGGCCCATCCTTCTGGAAAAATTAGTGAACAATGTCAAAAGCATCCATGAAGGCCGGGCGTGGTGGCGCATGCTTGCAATCCCAGTACTTTGGGAGGCGGAGACCGGAGGATCCGGGTTCGCGGCCAACCTCAGCTCTCTCTCTCTCTCTCTCTCTCTCTCTCTCTACTTAGTGAGGCCCTCCGCAACTTTGTGAGACCCGGTTTCAAAATAAAGTATAAAAAATAGGGCCGGGGGCGTAGCGCGGAGGTAGAACGCCCCTGGGTTCAATCCCCGGTACCGCAAAAAAAAAAAAAAAAAAAGCATCCATGAGTTTGGCAAAAAAAGTGGTAAGTGCCGGGCGTGGTGGCACACACTTGTAATCCCAGTACTCAGGAGGCTGAGACAGGAGGATCGCAGGTTCGCGGCCAGCCTCAGCTAATACTTAGTGAGGCCTTCTGCAACTTAGTGAGACTACCTCAAAAAAAAAAAAAGGAAAAGAAAAGAAAAGTGGTAAGTGAATGAAAAGGAGGTAAACGTGAGAGTACAAACCCAGAGAGGTATGTGGAGTTCTACAGCTGGCTCGAGATTTCCTAAGATTTGCTGGGAGAGGGAACTTGAATTCTGATTTTCACAGCCTTGCAGGGTGAAGAAAACAGGCCCGATCAGGTGGGTAGTGTAATAGAAGAGCCCCCTGCGTAAAGCTAGAACCCCAGTGAGTTATTTCTTCCATGTGAGAGAAATAGACTCACCCACTTCCTTCCCCAAGCAGCACAGGAATTGGCCTCCTTGAATATTGAACTGAGAAGGAAGGAAAGCCCGCAAGTTGCATATGTAGTTTAAAGATGTCGATGAGCGCTTGCCTAGCACATGTGAGGCTCTGAGTTCAATCCTCAGAGCTGCAAAAAAGAAAAAAAAAAGATATTGATGACCGGTGGCATTCTCAAATGAAAGAAAATGCAAATACAAATATTCCCAAGAAGAATTCATTCCATTCAACCTCAAATAATCCCCAGGGATATGAGTTCAGTCAAGAATCACAAAATACAGCGGGACATGGTGGCGCACGCTTGTAATCCCAGTACTTGAGAGGCTGAGACAGGAGGATTGCAGGTTTGTGGCCAGCCTCAGCTACTGAGTGAGGCCTTCCGCAACTTAACGAGACCCTGTTTCAAAATAAAGAATAAAAAAATAGGACTGGGGGTGTAATTGGGAGGTAGAATGCCCCTGGGTTCAATCCCCAGTACCACAGGGGGGAAAAAAATCACAAAATACACAAGGAAGCAAATATGTGGAGTATGAGCAGGAGGAAAAAATACGGACAGAAAAATAAGATCCACAGAGACTTCAGATATCGGAACTATCAGACACAGAATATGAAATAGATGTTTAATGTGTTTTAAAAGATAAAATAAAAGCCAGGCGTGGTGGTACATGCTTGTAATCCCAGTACTTGGGAAGCTGAGACAGGAGGATCTGGGTTCGCAGCCAGTCTCAGCAACTTCGTGAGACCCTCTTTCAAAATAAAAAAATACGGCTGGGGATGTAGCTCGGAGGTAGAATGCCCCTGGGTTCAATCCCCAGTACCGCAAAAAAAAAAAATAAAAGATAAAATAAGGAATTTAAAGTATGATCAAAGAGTATGAGACTATCCATGACCATATTTGAAAAAGAACCAAATGAATCTTCAAGAAGTGAAAATGGTGGCCGGGTGTGGTGGCGCATGCCTGTAAAGCCAGTACTTGGGAGGCTGAGACAGGAGGATCGAGGTTCAAGACCAGCCTCAGCAACTTAGCAAAGCCCTCAAAAATTTAGTGAGATTGTGTTTCAAAATTTTAAAATAAAATAAAATAAGGCTGGGGCATAGCTCAGAGGTAGAATACCCTGGCTTCAAAACCAAGTACTCCCCTCCCCCCAAAAAGAAAGAAAGAAATGAAAATGATAATTAAAATGTGAAACTCAGTTGTTGAGCTTAACAGCAGATTGGACAGTTAAAGAGAGAATTAGTGGACTAGAAAATAGTTCTGAAGAAGTTAAGTGGAATGTGTCGTAGAGTCAACGAAATAGAAAATATAATAAAAGTTGAAAAGATATGAAAGAAACCCTGAAGACGTTTACAGCATCAGCAACTTAGCGAGACCCTGTTTCAAAACAAAACAAAAATAATAAAAGGACTGGGAGTGTAGCTCGGAGGTAGATTAGTTAGACTGATAAACTGACTTCTCAACAGCAATCCAGGGGGCATAGCTCAGAGGTAGAATGCCCTGGATTCAATCCCCGTGCCACCAAAAATATTAAAAAATAAATTTTAAAAAATGAGAAATATTGCCAGGCATGGTGGCCCACGCTTGTAATCCCAGTACTTGGGAGGCGGAGACCGGAGGATCCGGGTTCACGGCCAGCCTCAGCTACTTAGTGAGGCCCTCCGCAACTTCCTGAGACCCGGTTTCAAAATGAAGGATAAAAATATAGGGCCGGGGGTGTAGCTCGGAGGTAAAAAGACCCTGGGTTCAATCCCCGGTACCACAATAAAAAAAAAAAAAGAATAAAAAAATAGGGCTGGGGGTGTAGCTCAGAGGTAGAATGCCCCTGCGTTCAATCCCCAGTACCGCAAAAAAAAAAAAAAGAGAAATATCACTTGAGGAGGTACTAGAAATTGAACCCAGGGCATTCTACCTCCAAGCTACACCCCCATCCCCTTTTTATTTTTTATTTTGAGACGGGGTCTCGCTAAATTGCTGAGACTGGTCTTGAACCTGCAATCCTCCTGTCTCAGCCTCTCAAGTACTGGGATTATAGACATGCGCCACTATGCCCAGCTTGGAATATCATATTTTAAAAGATGAAAAATGTTCAGAACAGATGAAGACACCAATTCATAGATTTAGAAAGCCTAAAACAATCTCAGTAAGCATAAATAAAAATTAAAATGAAGCCGGGCATGGTGGCGCACACTTGTAATCCCAGTACTTGGGAGTCTGAGACAGGAGAATCCGGGTTCGTGGCCAGCCTCAGCTCCTTAGTGAAGCCCTCTGCAACTTAGTGAGACCCTGTTTCAAAATAAAGTATAAAAAAATAGGACTGGGGGTGTAGCTCAGAGGCAGAATGCCCCTGGGTTCAATCCCCAGTACCACAAAAAAAAAAAAAAATTAAAATGATCATCATCCATACCCAGATACTTCCCAATGAAACTAACATCAAAAAATAAAATAAAATAAGGTAGGGAGAGGATCTTAAGGCAGTGAAAGAGAAAAGACAGATCACTAAGGGAACAGTAACTACATGAGTTAGACCAAGAGCTGACTTCTCAACAGCAATCCAGGAAGCCGGGAGACAGTGAAATGATGTCTTTAACATACCAAGAGAAAATAACCACCCATCTAATATTGTATACGCACTGAAAAATGTTACCAGAATTAGAACAAAATAGATGTTTTTAGATAAAGAAAAGCTGAGTGAATGTTCTCCAAAAGACTCTCACAAAGGAAAACTTTAAGGTTATACTCCAGGAGCTGGAGGTATATCTCAGGGGTAGAGCACATGCTTAGCATGTGTAAGGCCCTGAGTTCACGCCCAGCACCAAACAAACAAACAAACAAACAAACAAAAGAAAACCAAGACAGAGAGATGTACTTCAGGTTGAAGAGTGATTTCATATGGAGTATTTGAGATGCCAGAAGGAATGATGAGCAAAAACTGTGGTAAATACATGGGTATATCTAAATAAAGGCTGATGGTACAAGACAATAGTGTTTTGTAGGGTTAAGAAATAGAACCAGCCGGGTGTGGTGGTGCACACTTGTAATCTCAGTACTTGGGAGGCTGAGACAGGAGGATTGAAGGTTCGTGGCCAGGCTCAGAAACTTAGTGAGACCCTCCACAACTTAGTGAGACCTTGTTTCCAAATAAAAAATAAAATAGGTCTCGGGGTATAGCTCAGAGGTAGGATGCCCCTGGGTTCAATCCCCAGTAAAACACACACACATACACACACACACACACACACACACACAAATAGAACCAACTGTGGTAGCTTTCTGTTACTGTGATAAAATACCTGAGATAATCAACTTACAAGGAGGAAAATATTTGGCTCATGGTTTCATTGCATGGTCACATGGCCTTTGCTTTTGGCCCTGTAGCGAGGCAGTACGCCATGGCGGGAAGCACCTGGTAGACAAGGCTACTCACTTCATGGCAGGCAGGAGGCAGAGAGAGAGAGAGGAAGTAGAGGGGCGAAAAATGAAAAATAAAATGGCTGAGTATTTGACTTCTGCAATCCTCCTATGCACTTTAAATCATCTCTAGATTACTAATAATACTTAATTTAATATAAATGTTATGTAAAAAGTTGTTATATGATATTGTATTGATAATAATGATAAGAAATAAAAAGTCTGTACATGCTCAATACAGATGCAACTCTTCTCCAATTGTTTGTTTTTTTTTTTTTTTTGCAGTACTGGGGATTGAACCCAGGGGCATTCTACCTCCGAACTATACCCCCAGCTCTATTTTTTTATTCTTTATTTTTGAAACAGGGTCTCACTAATTTGCGGAGGGCCTCACTAAGTAGCTGAGGCTGGCCACGAACCTTGGTCTCAGCCTCCCAAGTACTGGGATTACAAGCATGTGCCACCACGCCTGGCTTCAAATATTTTTGATCTGTGGGTTGGTTGTCTGTGGATGTAGAACCCATGGATATGAAGAGTGAATTGTTTATATTTGCAACATATAAATTGATAAGGATTGGTCTTCAAAATGTAAAAAACACCTATCTACAAAACTGTCAGGAGAAACAGGTGAAGGATTTCAACAGGTGTTTCACCATGGTTCATCTGCACGCAGAAAATACCCATCCTCACTAATCAACAGGGGAATTAAAAAACCACAATGGCCTATATCTTTATGCTTACCAAATTGGAAACATAAAAAACAATATCAAAGCCAAGTGCGGTGGTGCACGCCTGTAGTGCCAGTACTTGGGAAGCAGAGACAGGAGGGTCACAGGTTTGAGGTCTGTCTCAGCAACTTCCCAAGACCCTGCTTCAATATAAAAAAAACAAAAAGGGGTGTATCTTGGAGGTAGAATGTCCCTAGGTTCAATCCCCCCAAAAAAACTAAAAAAAAAAAAAACAAACAAGTGTTGGTAAGGATGGGAAACAAATGATACACTTTACAACACCTGTCAGAATGTAAACTGACTTGACCTTTTGGGAAAATTGGCTAATACCCTATAATCCAGTAAATTCACTTCTCGAAAAAGTCCTGAACAAGGAGATATTCTAGACTGCATACAGTCTGCATTCCACATTCTAGACATGTTCTATAATATGCATATTCTACCCAGCAGAGTCTGTAATAGCAGAACCTGAAACCAACCCGAATGGATACCTCCGTACAAGGTATTGATTTAATACCCTGGACTTGCGGAATCAAGGCCACAGTGAAACGGAACAACTCACAGCTGCAGCCAAGGCCATCCTCTCCGGAGCCCGGAGCGAGCTGCAGAACACGTGCTGTATCGTCCATCATGTAAAGCCCCAAAGCATGCAAACTGAATATTCTAGTTAGAGATGCCAGTGTGCATGACAACATATAATGGAAAGCAAGGGGATCGCTAATTCCTTCTAATGGAGAGAGAAGGGCAAGGGAACCAGGGGGCGCACAGGAGACTCCAGAGCGCAGTGGTCTTTCCCACACGGTGGTGCTGCGGATGGACAGTGCTCCGAGGCATGGTTCTTTTTTTTTTTTTTTTGCGGTACCAGGGATTGAACCCAGGGGCATTCTACCTCCGCGCTACGCCCCCGGCCCTATTTTTTTATACTTTATTTTGAAACCAGGACTCACGAAGTTGCGGAGGGCCTCACTAAGTAGAGAGAGAGAGAGAGAGAGAGAGAGAGAGCTGAGGTTGGCCGCGAACCCGGATCCTCCGGTCTCTGCCTCACAAAGTACTGGGATTACAAGCGTGCGCCACCACGCCCGGGCGAGGCATGGTTCTTTGTTCCATTCACTATTACTACACACGGTTGGGGAGGGTCCCCAGGATTGGTGACTGGCATCGTCCAAGGTGCCACTATAGGACCGCTCCCCTACTCTGCCGGAGCATTGAGTCACAGCAATAAGGAAAACTTTTTTTTTTTTCTTCTTCAAACAAGCTTCCTACCTGAGCTAGATTCTGAAACTGTCTCGCTCTGATGGGTTAAGGATTATGTATGTGTGTGGCCGGGGGAGGAGTTGAAGAAGGAGGAGGGGAAATGAGAAAAGCAATGAGGCTGTTGGTGGTGCTGGTAAGGGCCCAAAAGACCAGGCACAAATCAGGAGCAGTTATGGGAAAGCTCATCCTTCCACCCAAAGAAAAGGAGGATTAATGCTCAATGCTCCAGTGCGCATACATGGCGCCTGCACTCGGGGCCTGAAGAAACCAGTTTGATTTTGGCCAACAGACAGGGGAAGAAACCCCACTGGGCCCAATTTCACAGTGCCCCTGAGGATGTGTCTGGCAAATGAGCGCTGGGGAAGGAGGAAGAAAGATTCTGTCAATTCCTGCCAACTTCTTATCCTTGCATCAATTAAAAATGCTTCAGTCATGTCCAGCCTGTGTGGCCAGAGGACAGGGCGGAATACAGACGTTTGCCTCTCCCAATACCGGACGGCTCTGCATTCGTTTTTCCTATAGCAAAACTTGGCCCTGGCCTCCAGCGTGGTGGAAAGACAAGCCTGTCCCTCCTAGGCCATTCATTCTCTGCCTCAGCTTGGGGCGGGGTGGCGAGGCGCAGAGCACCTTGGGGAAGGGGCCCCCAGCCTGCCAGGCTCCCCCAAGCGCAGGGTCTGTATCAAAGGGCCAAGTTCGGCCCCAGTGCGGCTGTCTTCAGATCTCCAGCTGCTGGGTCTTTTGTTTTTTTATTACATTAGTCTTTTTTTTTTAAAAAAAGTTTTTAATCAGCAAGAATCAGTGAAGCAGGCTTTATGGTGCAATAATTCTGCATGTTTTGTTATAAATATCCCCAGGCAAAGTTAAGGTTATTTCATATGACTATCAAAGTAACACGCCCGCTTCGACTGCAACTAAGAATCTGTGAGGACCAGCGAGCTGGAAGCTCAATGCCAGCATTTGAACAGGCCTTTGTTTTAATAAAATGGGCACAGATTCACCTATAAAAAAGAGCGACCAGCTGGGCAAATTCAGAGCCCTCGAGAAGCAAAGATACGGAAAGAAGCCACGTTATTTCCAGAATTAAGAAAAATGCACCCACCCACTTCCCAGTAACATTACTAGCTGTGGGTTTTGGCGATACTAATGTTTACAATAAATTCGCAGGGCTCAACGGCTCCAGGCCCAGGACCAGAGGCCTTGGCTCTAAGGAAGATGCCACGGTCTGTTTTTGTTTTCATTAAGACCCTCTCCTCCCCCCTTCCTTAAAAAAAGTCAGATAAAAGTCTGAAATGGTTAATTCCAGTATGAAAAAAGATACTCCCAAGGCTCTGTTTCATATACTGCTTTCCATCTTGTTCATTTGGGCCCCAAAGAGGTGCAGCAGGGGACACGTGTGATGTCAAGGGGGGTGCAGAGGCAAGTGACCCCCATGTCCAGATCTTTCCTGTGCAAACTTGCTGCTGGGCCTCTTAAGACAGATGCCCAAGCCGGGCGTGGTGGCGCACACTTG
Organism: Glis glis; assembly: GCA_004027185.1. Lineage (NCBI taxonomy): Eukaryota > Metazoa > Chordata > Mammalia > Rodentia > Gliridae > Glis > Glis glis. The sequence continues at coordinate 10,376 of PVJS01042879.1, forward strand.
TGATCCCAGTACTTGGGAGGCGGAGACTGGAGGATACAGGTTCGCGGCCAGCCTCAGCTACTTAGTGAGGCCCTCCGCAACTTCGTGAGACCCGGTTTCAAAATAAAGTATAAAAAATAGGGCCAGGGATGTAGGCTTCCTACCTGGGAAGAAGTCACTGTTTTTTTCTATCAGACTTCCCTAACACTGCAATTCCTGATGCCAAGCGTGTCCTGGGGAAGGAGGACTCATCCTAAGGGCGTCAGATGTGGTGAGAAAGTCGTGGTTCACTTACTTTTCAGACTACGAAGCACCCCAGCTGCCCCAGCCTCTGTGGGGGGCATTTCATGTTGAATCATCTCGACGCCCCACAGGCCAGACCCCTGTGCCCTTCCTATAGACCGAGAGCATGGGTGTGGTCACCCAGGGATTGGGAGGCCACTGGCCACCTGCCCTGGATCTGTTGCTCCTCTTCCTCAGGCCCCGGTGCCATCCAGGTGCGTGAAATATGAGAAATGTGTGCACCCAGGAACTGTGCCATGAACCACCTGGACGCTGGCCTGGTGTGGCCCCGCAGGCTCTTGGACTAGGGAATCGGCTGGGGGTCCCACAGTAAAATCACAGATGGAGATTGTGTGTGTGTGTGTGTGTGTGTGTGTTTGTGTGTGTGTGTTGCTGGGGAAAGAACCCAGGGACATTCTACCTCTGAGCTAGAACACCCAGCCCTATTTTATTTTTTGTTTTGAAACAGGGTCTCACTAAGTTACTGTGGCTGGCCGCGAACCTGCGATCCTCCCGTCTCAGCCTCCCAAGTACTGGGATTACAAGCGTGCGCCACCACGCCCAGCTACAGATCAAAATTTTGAGGATGGTGTGGACAATGACCTCAGGGCCACAGTGACCGTGCCTCTGTCCTTTGAGCGTGCCCTCTCCTTGGTGCCCTTCCTGGGAGTGCACCCAGGGCAGCTCCGGCTCCGTCCCATGCCGTGGTCCAACAAGAGACTTGTCCTCCTGAGCGCTAGGCCCAGCTGCTGAGCTGCAAGGAGACTTGGCTGACATGTACCCTGCAACAGGGGATAGCACAGCCTCCTCCGCCGGCCTCTGCCCTCCCAGGAGCAGCAACCTCCTCCGCTGGCCTCTGCCCTCCCAGGAGCAGCAGCCTCCTCCGCCAGCCTCTGCCCTCCCAGGAGCAGCAACCTCCTCCACCGGCCTCTGCCCTCCCAGGAGCAGCAGCCTCCTCCGCCGGCCTCTGCCCTCCCAGGAGTACTGTGGACCGGCCATCACTCAGGCCTTCCCTGCAACTCTGATGACCACACAGGCGAGGGTGTGCAGGTATGGAGAGACGCTATTGTCCTTCGCACCCACAAACGCACTCCTGGTCAATGCGCAACCTGCGTGGAGCTCACCAGGCGCCTGTGGTGATGCTGGGAGGGATCCCTTCTCTCAAAGCCCTTCCTGCAGTGAGCAGGCGAGCCATCCTACCACAAACCGGTTTCCCCAGCACAGTGGGTGGGGAGCCTGCTGTAACAGTCCTTAGTGGGTGCCAGACGGTCAAACCCGAAGCTCCCGTCGGAGGGAGAGGGTTTGGAAGTAAAACCGGTCCATCCATCCTGATTGCGAAGCCCGAGGCTTCCGTCCCAGGACGATGGGAGAGTGAGGGGCAACACCACTCTTCTCGCCTCGGTTCTCCAGCCGGAGAGACAATGCCCAGCTCCTGGTGGGGGTGATGCTGGGTGGAGAAGGCTTACCCAGGGGAGAGACGCAGCCCACGCTCCGGTCGGAACTTGGAATGAGAACGGTTTTGAGGAGGCTCCCTGATGGAGACCTGGAAAACTTGGGCAAGCGACACCCCCAGCCTTTTTTATTTTGAAACAGAGTCTTGATAAGTTGTGGAGGCTGGCCTCGAACCTGCAATCCTCCTGTCTCCGCCTCCCAAGTATTGGGATTACAGGTGTGTGCCACTGCGCCCAGCTGGGAGAATCTATTTATTATGGGACACATTTGGAATTGCTTTGCCAGGGTGGATGGTGACACAGAGACCCACTGGCTGTGGTGTCCATGAGGTAAACTCAGAGAGTTCTGCACTGAAGTTTCTACCCAGCCCTGCAGGGGAGGCACCTGGAGGGACATATCTGTGACCCACAAGGTGGCCTGTGCTGCCACCAACAGTCAGAGGAGTTCTGGCTCCTACTGACTTATAGGATTCCCATTTCAAAGGAGCTAAGAAAAAGGGGGTGATAAAATTCCAATTATAGCTTCTGTAGGCACTTCCTCCCTCAGGCCCAAGCTACCTGCCAGGCAGCTGCCAGGCTTCCCAGGTGTCCGTGCCCGGGGCCTCTGCTGGCACTGAGCCCTCTGTGCCTGCCTGGGCCAACAGTCCTTCCTTCTGTCTTTAAACCTCTAAAAGACACAGGTTTCCCTCCATGGGGTGGTAGCCAAGGGTTCCTTGTTGCTTGTTATAACAAGTCATCTGGGGGTTGGGTGCCCCCCACCACAGCTGTGTCCACACCCTGGCCTGCCCCCCGCAATCTCACCTGGGAGGAGAGGAGGGGGAAGTGGAGTGTAAGAACCCTAGGGTCCTATAAGCCCAAGGGCTCCACCAGACAAATGTCCAAATGTCAGACTCCAGGCAGCTTGCAGGCCAATCTTGAGGCTACAGGGGAATATCCATGTGGCCTTTGGGGGCTCAGACCTGCTGTCCCCTGCACTCCAGGTTCTATTTTGCCATCAACCATGTATGGTGTTATGGACTGGATGAGTGTCTCCCATAGGCCCATGTGTTAAAGGTGAGGTCCCCAGCCTGTGGTGCTACTGGGAGGTGGTGGAACTGTTAAGAGGTGGGGCCTAGTAGCAGGAAGTTAGGTAACTGGGGGCATGCCCTTGAAGGGAATATTAGGGCCCTTTTCTCTCTCTTCATTTCTTGGCTGCCATGAGGTGAGCAGCTTCCTCTACCATGCACTCCCACCATGACATGCTGCCTCACCACAGGCCCAAAGCTACAGGCCAACCGCCCGTGACTGAAACCTGTAAAGTCCGTCATGGACTGGGCCAAAGTAAACTTTCCTCTTTTAAAGTTGATTATCTCAGGAATATTGTTATAGTAATGGAAAGCTGACTAACACATATGGACTTTATTTTCCTTGCCTGTAAAATTAGGTGCTATACCAGAATCTCTAAAATTCCTTTGAGTATTCATGTGTACAATTCCACCACCCCCAAAAGCTCTGTAAAATAGATATTTTGTGACTAAATATTGAATAAACAAGGACCGTTCCAAAACACAAGAAAAATATTTTTAGAAGGAAGATAAGATCAGCATATAAAATCAAATGGAAAAATCAGCAAAGAAAACGCTCAAGATCATAATGGCACAATTTTTTGGAATCATAATATCAGGTTGACAAATAATATCAGGTTGACAGATAGCTCATTCATATAGAGAGAATGATGAAAATGCTTTAGTTACTATTATTCCCATCAGTGCTACTATGACAATTACTTTTGTTATCATGGTGTCTGGTGTACATGAAAAACTTGTGGGGGCCCAGACACTCCAATGTGAATCAAAATGAAAATTCAAAATATGAAAGATGTGTGGGAAATTGTTTAGAAACAGGTCAGACTTCACTAGTCTCTTGTAAGAGTAAGATGGCTCGAGCGCACTGCGGAGAGTCCACCCCTCACGGGAAGCATGGTGGTGTTTCTCTTTGGCAGGCAACCCTAACTTCATCTAAGCCCTCATTGCACTAAGCCCTTTAAACACAGCTAATGTATGTAGTCAACTAATTCATCTGTTGCTTTAAGTTTAATACTAGTTCTTACAGTTGTCTGGCTCAGAAACTGACTTGCATTGCCAGGCTGCAAATGGAAATATTTTTTCTTTTATTACTGGTGTTCCTAGAGATTGTGTGCAGATCAAAATGCATTCTAGTGCTGTGTCCTCAGGCAAACGTAATCTCTCTGGGCTTCAACTTCTCGTTCTAAAATCTGACTATGGCTAAGGTTCAGTTCAGCTTTAAAATTCCTGAGCCTGGATTTAATCTGACCCACAGGGGAATGCAGTTGTAAGCAAACGTAACACAGAGGAAAGTCCAGATTTACTAAAAATCAGTGAGGGGGTTGGTAGTGCAATGCTTCTCGGACTTATAATGTGCATGCCAATCACCTGGGGTCTTGCTAAACTGCAGACTCTGACTGCGCAACTCTGGGATTCTGCATTTCTAACGAGCTCCCAGGTGATGCCCATGTTGCTGGTCCACGGACCACACTTTGAGTAGCACACCTACTGTAAAAAACACTGCTGAGGGTGCTTGCTCGCCTTGATCAGCCTTGCCTTATACCCGTGACTCTGTCACCCTGGCCAGGTTGTCTGCATTGGGACCAGCACCTGGCCCCAAAGCAGCTATCTATAGACTGGCCAGATCCCTGGGAGATAGTTTAGCACAAAAGCACTATCCGAAAGGTATGAATAGCTAAAAGGAAGAGGATTTAATAGGCCCAATCACTTCCTGTCTCTTACGAGGATTAAAGATGACCCACAGAGGATTGGTCCAGGTGCAAAAATGGATGAAAAGTCCCTAGAGAAAAAAGGCAGGAGCTGCAAAGCTGCTGGTGACAGATGCAGAGCCGAGCCACCGAGGCGCCAGACCTGACAGGAAGGGATTCTGGTGTGCAGGGGCCAGGGTGGCAGGCGCCCAGAGTTCGTGCTCCGTGGCAAGTGACTTTTACATTCTCCCAGAAGTCTGGTGTAGAAATGTTTACAGGAGTGATGCATTCTGACTTTTCCTAGAACCTTCTACCAAACCCCATGAATGTGGGCACCTTGAACGCCCCTCTGTGCCTTGTGGCCCAAAGAAGGGCTTCTTCCCTTTGAGTCAACCCTTTACTGCACCCAGGATTTTGTTGTAACAAACATAGTAAAGAGCTGGGCATGGTGGCACATGCCTGTAATCCCAGTAACTGGGAGGTGAGACAGAGGATCATAGGCTTGAGGCCAGCCTCAGCAATTTAGCAGGACACTCATCAATTTATCAAGACCCTGTTTCAAAATTAAAAAAAACAGTAAAAATTTAAATTTATTTATTTTTGGCTATGGGAATTGAACCCAGGAGCATTCTACCTCTGAGCTATACCCCCAGCACTTTCTGTTTTGAAACAGGGTCTTGCTAAGTTGTTGAGGGTCTCACTAAGTTGCTGAGGCTGGCCTTGAGCCTGCGATCCTCCTGTTTCAGCCTCCCAAATACTGGGATTATAGGCATGTGCTATTGTGCTTGGCTAAAAATTTAAATTTAAATGCATTTTAGCCAGGCATGGTGGCGCACACCTGTAATCCCAGTGCTTGGGAGGCTGAGAAAGGTGGATCGCAGGTTCAAGGGCAGCCTCAGCAGTGTAGCAAGACTTTCAGCAACCTAATGAGACCCTGTTTCCAAACAAAAAATAAAAAGGGCTGGAGTTTAGCTCAGAGGTAGAATGCCCCTGGGTTCAATCTTCAGTGCCACAATAAATAAATAAATAAATAAATGCATGTTAGACGTAGAATCATTCATGCTCACGTTTCTCTCGTAGACAATAAGGTCAGATTATCCTGTGGGAGCCAGGGTGACCAATTCTACTCAAAAGCAATAGTGGCCAGGCATGGTGGCGCACGCTTGTCATCCCAGTACTTGGGAGGCTGAGACCAGAGAATCGGGGTTCGCGGCCAGCCTCAGCTACTTAGTGAGGCCCTCCGCAACTTACTTAGACCATCTTTCAAAATGAAGAATAAAAAAAAAAAGCAATAGTGGATGAGCAGAGGGGATGGTGCATCATCTGCTAGGGCTGCCGTGAAGTTCCACAGACTGCGTGGCTTCACAACAGACATTAATGTTCTCACGGCTCTCAAGGCTGGAAATCCAGGATCAAGGTGTCAGCAGGGATGGTCTTGTCCGAGGCCTCTCTCCTTGGCTTCTAAATGGCCATCTTCCTTGGCGGGCGTGGCGGCGCACGCTTGTCAGCCCAGTACTTGGGAGGCTGAGACAGGAGGATCCGGGTTCGCGGCCAGCCTCAGCTATTTAGTGAGGCCCCCTGCAACTTAGTGAGACCCGGTTTCCAAATAAAAACTAGGGCTGGGGGTGTGGCTCGGAGGTAGAATGCCCCTGGCTTCAATCCCCGGTACCGCGCGTGCCCACACACACACACACACACACACACACACACACACACACACAGTTAATTAATAAAATAAATGGCCATCTTCTCCGTGTCCGCACACGGCCCTCCCTCTGTGTGTGTCCTTGTCTTAATCCCCTCTTCTCATAAGGACACCAGTCTTAATGGATTAGGGCCCATTCGATGACCTCATTTTAACTTAGCTCTTGACACACCCTATCTCCAAATATAATCACATTCTGAGGTAGTGGGGACTTGGGACTTGAGCATATGAATGGGGGCCTGCGGCACAATTCTGCCCCTACCAGTTGGGGACTTTCCACGCCTTTGTCATGTTCTGGTTAAGCACACGCTAGGTAGTGCATATAACCGAGCGACTTGCTCTTAGGCTTAATCCAGTGTTGTCATTAGTATGATAGAAATCATAGCCGCAAGCTGGCGTGGTGGTGCACGGCTGCAATCCCAGTACTTGGGAGGCTGAGACAGGAGGATCTCAGGTTCACAGCCAGCCTCAGCTACTGAGTGAGGCCTTCTGCAACTTAGTGAGACCCTGTTTCAAAATAAAGAATTAAAAATAGGGCTGGGGGTGTAGCTTGGAGGGAGAATGCCCCTGGGTTCAATCTCCAGTACCGCAAAAAAAAAAAAGAAAGAAATTATAGCCACAGGGGCTATCGACGTAGCTATTTCGGCTGCACTGACTACAGATACACTGTGTTTGTGACACACACACAGAGGTGTACTTCTCACTTGCATGTAGTCCAGGACGGATGCTCTTTGTGTGTGTATGTGTATGTGTGTGTGTGTGTGT
>PVJS01042880.1:0-17310 GCA_004027185.1 Glis glis
CCGCGCTACACCCCCGGCCCTATTTTTTATACTTTATTTTGAAACCGGGTCTCACGAAGTTGCGGAGGGCCTCGCTAAGTAGAGAGAGAGAGAGAGAGAGAGAGAGAGAGAGAGAGAAGCAGGGAGAGAGAGAGAGAGAGAGAGCTGAGGCTGGCCACCTCGTATCCTCCGGTCTCCGCCTCCCAAAGTACTGGGATTACAAGTGTGCGCCACCACGCCCGGCTATTTGATTGTTTTTGTTGTTGTTTAAAGGGCTGGAAGCCAGGCATGCTGGCGCACGCTTGTAATCCCAGTACTTGGGAGGCTGAGACAGGAGGATCCAGGTCTGTGGCCAGCCTCAGCTACTTAGTGAGGCCCTCTGAAACTTAGTGAGACCCTGTTTCAAAATAAAGAATAAAAATAGGGCTGAGGGTGTAGCCTGGAGGTAGAATGCCCCTGGGTTCAATCCCCGGTACTGCAAAAAAAAAAAAAAAAAAAAGGTACCAAAAAAAAAATGCAGGGTAAAGATGGGATTTACTCTGGAAAATTCATCTGCCGTGGGAGCAAACATTTTATGCTGGAGAGAGCCGGGGAGGCGTGGGGAAGGAGGTGGGGATTGCACAGGGCTTCAGTCCACGCCTCTGCAGGAATCCCTAAGCCCAGGGCCCCCTGGATCCACCGATTAGTTTCAGGGCAACCAGGATTATTAATCTACCCAGCTGTCACGGATGGGAGAGCGATAGATGGCTCTGGACTCCGTTGCCCTCTGAATTCTGCCACCCCGCCTGGCCGAGTGTGGGCCTCTAGATGAAGATGAGCGCGTAGGGTCGAGGGTCTGCAGGGGGGAGCGAGCGCCACACACGAGGCGCCTCCCCATCACGACACAGCGGCGCCGCATCATTCCAAATATCGGTGTGTGTCACCACAGACAGCAGCAAGGTGCAGGGGGCCGGGACAGGCAAGGGCTCCCCACGCACGGCACATTGGGGTCCAGAGCGGAAGGGGGCTGGGGTTTTGTGCACACCTGGAAGGAAGACCCATCGGTGGTAGAGGGAACAGCGGAGGCTAAGAGTCCGGGCAGGGAAGAGCTGCCCGGATTCAAGGATTTGCAAGCAGACAGGTGTGGCTGCGGAAGAGTGTGCGAAAGGAGGCGTACGCCATGATGGTTCTCTATTATCCCATGTAGGAAAAGCAGAGAGGCTGCCCAGGCAGGAGAGTGGCGCTTTGGGGAGCTTTATAGCAGATTATTGTTATTATTGTTGTTTTGCGGTACTGGGGATTGAACCCAGGGGCCTTCTACCTCTGAGCTACACCCCCAGCCCTGTTTTACTTTTTGTTTTGAAACAGAGTCTCGCTAGGTTGCTGAGAGTCTCGCTAAGTTGCCGAGGCTGGCCTCGAACCTGCGATCCTCCTGTCTCAGTCTCCCAAGTACTGGGATTACAGGTGTGCACCACCACACCCAGCTGACCTCTTTCTTATTTATTTGTTTTGAAACAGGGTCTCTCTGAGTTGCCCAGGCTGACCTCACACTTGCAATCCTCCTGCCTCAGCAGGTTGACCTCAACCGTGCAATCCTCCTGCCTCAGCCTCCGGAGTAGCTGGGACTACAGGTGTGCACCATTGCACCTGGCTCGGTGACATCTTTCTAAAGTCAAATAGGGATGCAACTGGATTCGGCTGGGGTTGACTTACTTACACTTTGAGTTTCCTCTGACGTTCCCATCATGCACCCTGCTCCCTCGTGTGACCTGAGGATCCTAAACCCAGTGTCCACCTTCTGGGAGCAGTCACCTCAGTGGTGCCTCGGTACTGTAAGGGTTAAGCATCCGTCCAGCCTACAGAGGCAGAAAAACTGCACCAAGGCGCAGGGGAAATATTTCCATTTCTGATAAGGAGTAGGAGCGGAGCAACTCGTTCCATATGGGCCAGAGAGAAGGGCAGGAAGGAGCCGGCCGAGGCCGCCGCGTGCAGGACAGAGCCCGGCTGATGGATGACCGGCTCGCCGGGGCTGCCTCTGCTTTGCAGCGATCTGGAGCGAACGGGGAGAGAGGGAGCCAGCCCGCGCCCTGGACGGGGAGTGGGGGATTGCAGGAGCCCACCCAATTTTTCTTGTGGGTTTGCAGCAAGAATTGGTGTCGGCATCTGTCGTCCTGAAAGAACGCGGCTTTAACCAGAAGGGGATGTGGGCGCGCGGGAAGGGGCGACCGGCCTTTTCCAGCTTCCAGGCCATCTGGGCAAGATTCAGAGGGATTTTCGAGAAAAATCACCCAGTCCATCTTGGTGGGCTGTTGGACAAGACCGAAGAATGTTATTTTCCTTAAAACTGTTGGCTGAAAAAGAAATTAAACTGGGCGCGCGTTGGGTTGGACTCGCCTGCCATTTGGCTGGCCTTGCCCCACCGTGGTTACGTTCTGTGCTGCCCAGCTCCCGTCCCCGGCTCTGATCCAGGCTGTGCCCTCTGCCAGAGCACCGTTGCCCTTCACTTTTAACCTGGGAATTTAGTTTTTTTTTTGTTTTGTTTTTTGCAGTACTGGGGATTGAACCCAGGGGCGTTCTACCTCCGCGCTATACCCCCGGCCCTATTTTTTTATACTTTATTTTGAAACTGGGTCTCACGAAGTTGCGGAGGGCCTCACTAAGTAGAGAGAGAGAGAGAGAGAGAGAGAGAGCTGAGGCTGGCCGCGAACCCGGATCCTCCGGTCTCCGCTTCCCAAAGTACTGGGATTACAAGCGTGCGCCACCACACCTGGCATAACCTGGGAATTTACTAACGCTTACTGAATGCTCTTGTCTCCCCAGGCATTTTCTAAGCACTTTCTAGAACCTTAACATTAGTGGTTCTTCCAATAAAGCTGTGGAGTACTGTTTCCATCATTGTCTGGTTCCACAGACAGAGCGCTATAGCCAAGAGGCGGGGTCATAGCCAGGTGCGGTGGCACACACCTGTAATCCCAGTACTTGGGAGGCTGAAACAGGAGGAATCCGGGTTCAAGGATAGCCTCAGCAAGTAGCGAGACTCTCAGCAACCTAGTGAGACCCTGTTTCAAAACAAAAAATAAAACAAAGGGCTGGGGGTGTAGCTCAGAGGTAGAACACCCCCAGGTTCAATCCCCAGCACCACACACACACACACACACACACACACACACACACACACACACAAAGGAGTCACCTGTCCACCACTTGCCTGGCAGGTGGCAGAGCTTGGACTTAAACCAGAAAGCCGAGCTCCGCCCTTCACCTCTGCACCAAGTGCTCTCCTGAGACTGCCTGCACCTGTGGGTCTCTGCGTAGATTTCCCTGCTTGGGGATGCGAGTCCAGACAGCCCTGAGCCCTGTTATGTGGTCCTTTTCTGATCCCATTCCATGGCCCTCATTAGGGTCAAAAGAGTCACAAAGGTGCCCCATTCAGATCTCCTTTCAAGAAAGACTATAGCCGGGTGTGGTGGTGCATGTCTGTAATCCCAGTACGTGGGAGGCTGAGACAGGAGGATCGCAGGTCCGAGGCCAGCCACAGCAAGGTAGTGAGACTCTCAGCAATCTAGTGAGACCCTGTTTCAAAACACAAAATAAAAAGGGCTGAGGGTGTAGTTCGGAGCTAGAATGCCTCTGGGTTCAATCCCATGTAACACACACACACACACACACACACACACACATACACACACAGACACGCGAAAGACCTTGCTACTCAGCTTGGCTCAGCGCAGTAGCTCAGAGCTGGGCCCTGGCACCTTCGACAGCCACCTTGGTCTTTAGCCGACAACTAAACATGACGGAGACCAATCCCCTAGTCATCCTCCCACTTGCTCCGGAGTCTATGTCCCTCCAGGATCCCCACCGGAAGGGACCCTCTTTTGGTACTGAGGCGCTCAGCATCTCTCCTGCCTGGCAGGCAGCTCTGCGGCTGCAGGACCACGCCATCTTGCTTGTGGTTCTATGCCCGGTGCTTGGCCCAGGGCCAGCCCCAGCCTCCTGCTGGAAGACACACACAATTCTCTTGGAGGAGGAAATGAGCCCCCGCGTCTACAGACTGAAGTCCAGACCCATCGACGTGCCTCTGTGGACCTCCGATTGGTAAATGGGTGAGTGGATCCATTCAGGGCGGCCGGGGAGGCGGAGGGTCAGACCGGCCCTGGGACACAGGATGAAGACAGTGCCAGCCGCAGCCGGGGCCCGGGAAAGGCCCAGGTGGCCGTCCCCTGGTTGAGGTTAGCATAAGGACGCGGATCTGCCTGCCGCAGTCCCTGGGACAAGGTGGAGCTCAGCCAAGTTGGAAGGTTGAAACTCTCTCCTCCTGACTTTCATTTCGATCGGCGAAAATTCCTGACCGCTTCACTCGGTTTATGGACTTTTAAAAGCTTCTCTGTTGGAGTCACAAATCCTTCAAGGACCATCCGGAATGGGGGACGCCATGGCTGGCCTTCTGGGCAGCCCCGAGGGGCAGCAAATCAGCCGGGGGTGTTCCTTCTGCCATCAGAGCCCAAGACTTTGCCTGCCAGAGCTAGCTCTCCGGAGAAGTTGCTGTCCCTGAAGAAGGTGTTGGGGTGTTTTGGGGGGCCCCTGGAGAGCCTTGTATTCTTGGTTTGGTTCAGGGACCCAGGGGTGGCGCCAGTCCCCAGCAAACTGGTGAAGGAGGAGAGGAAGAAGAGGCCGAACAAAACTGGGGAGGCATCCACCCTGGCAGGTGAGGGCAACGTAAACACTCTCGGGCCGGCAAAGGGGACCATGATTAACGAGCAGTCAGGGGGCTCTTAACAAAAAGACATTTGGAAACCCTATGTATTCCTGAAGTGACCCATGTTTTAAAAATAAAAATGAAAAAACACAGCCAAGCCAAAAGAAATAAAAATGGATCTATATTTCTAATCCCTCTGCCTAGACATAACATCATTAGCATGCTATGGCTTAGCTGTCCAGTAATTTTATGCATAAATATATATATATATGTCTTTTATTAAAATAGTTATACCGTATATGCTGTTATATGGCCTGTCTTTTTCACTTAGCAAGATGTCAAGATCTGCGTCCTTGAAGATAAATGCGCAACTACATCATCGTTTTTAATTGTTACATGAGATTCCAACGTATAGATGGCTCGCGATTAAAGAGGAATTTAACCAACTTCAGTGTTGTCGACGTTGAGGTCCTTACCATATTTCTTCCTTTTTTTTTGCATTCATGAATAATAGTGCAGTGAACACTTTTTATCTTTCTTTTTCCCTATATTTCCTTAAAGTCCATTAATTTAAGTGGCATTTCTGGGTCAAAAGGTATGGTTTTTTTGATGTCTGTTGCCCAAACACCTTTCTGAAAAGGTGAACCCATTAAATTCCCATGAAAATGATTCATGAGAAGACGCTTTGATAAAATCGCTCTAAAAGCAAAGCACGTGTTCATAAAACAGACAGACAGTACAGACATCCAAAGCAAAAAGTATTGTTTTGATTTTCCTTCCAAGAGAACATTGTATTCTTTCTTGCCGGGCGCGATCGTGCACACCTGTAATCCCAGTACCGGGGAGGTTGAGACAGGAGGATCACAGGTTCCAGGCCAGAGTGTGGGAACTTAGCGAAACCCTGTTTCCACATGAAAAATAGAATGAGCCCGCGGGCATCACTCAGAGGTAGAACGCCCCTGGCTTCAATCCCTGGTGCCACAAAAAAATTGAGTGAATGAATGAATGAATGAATGAGAGAAGATTGTATTTGTATTGCTCTATGAGTCCACTTTTCATTTTGATAATGCAGTAGCTGAAGCTGGGTAATTTTATAAAGAAAAGAGGCCTATTGGAGCTCATGGCTCTGGAGGTCCAAGATTAAGAGGCCACATCTAGTCATGACCTTCTCGTGGGCCGAATCCTGAGGTGGCTCAGGATATCGCATGGCCAGAAGCAAGGAACAATCGTGTGTGTGTGTGTGTGTGTGTGTGTGTGTGTCTGTGTGTCTGTGTGTGTGTATCTTCTGGTCCTTCTCCTCTTCTTACAAAGCCACCAGCTACTCAATCATGGATGCTTCGCCCTGATGAATTAGTCTAATCCTAATCACCTCCTGGAGGCCCCATTTCTAAAACCCATAATAGGATTAAGTTTTTACCCTCTTTTTTTTTGTACTAGGGATTGAACTCAGGGGCATTCTACCTCCAAATTCCACCCCCAGCCCTTTTTATTTTTTATTTTGCAACTGGGTCTCACTAAGTAGCTGAGGCTGGCCTCGAACCTGTGATCCTCCTCTCTCCGCCTCCCAAGTACTGGGATTACAGGTGTGCACCACTGAACCCGGCTAGTTTTTACCCTCTTCATACTTCACAATGGGGAATCAACTCCAGCATGAGTTTCATGAGGACAAACGTTATTCGAACCACCACAACCACTTCACAGGTATCAGATCGCAGTTTCTACCCAATCCTGATCCTACTAGGCTAGCCCCATCCCCTTCATAAGAGCTGCTTCTGGTCTCCACGCCCTAGGAGCCACAGTCTATATTTTCTTGGTTCATTCTCCATGCTAGATCAGGGCTTGGCACGCCATGTGTGCTTATTGTACAAGTCACCAACTGCTGTATAACAAATTATCCCCACACCTGGCAGCGTAAAGCAAGAAACATTGCTGATCTCACACAGTTTCTGTGGGTCTGAAATCTGGGGATGGCTTGGTGCATGGTGCTGGCTGTGGGTCTCTTGGGAGGCCACTGTCATGTAATCTGGGGCTAGGATCTCACCTGGAGGCTCGACTAGGGCTGGAGGATCCACTTCCAGGAAGGCGCACTCGCCTGGCTCTCAGCGGGAGGACTCGGTTCCTTGCCATGTGAATTTCTCCACAGGGGGTACCTGAGTATCTCCATGACAGGATACCTGGCATCACCCACAGAAACAATCGATTGCTGGGTCAGTCAACATTCTCACGGATATAATCCAAAGTAACTGGCCACACAACTTAGAGGAAAGAAGGTCTATTTGTTCACAGCTTTTTGGAGATTCTGGGTTCAGTCCATGTGAGGCCAGGTTTGCAGAGCTCAAGGCATGATGGTGGGAAGCAGAGAGAAGGAGAGAGCAAGGGCTCTGCTCTCACATCATGGAGGCCAGAAGCAGAGAAAGAGAGCAAGCAAGGGGATTCAAAGACAAAACACAGTCCCTAAGGCCACACCCCCAGGGACCCACCTTCTCCAGCCACACCCCACCTGCCTAGGTGACCACCCAGTAAATCCATTACAGTGGATTTATCCACTGATGAGGTTACAACCCTCATGGCTTAATTATATCAACTCTGAACCTTAATACATGAGCTCTTCAGGGGACATTCTATATCCAACCCACAGCACAGCCACAGCAACTTAGCAAGACCTTGTTTCCAAATAAAAATAAATAAATAAAAAGGACTGTGGGTGTAGCTCATAAGTAGAATTCTCTGGGTTCAATCTCCAGTACCAAAAAAAAAAATTCTTTTTTTGCCTTGGTTGTCAATTGTGTATTTCTTTTTATAGAAAGGTGACTGTCCTTAATACTATTCATGAGGGCAGTGTGGAAGCCACAGTCTCTTTTCTTACTGAGGATCAGAAGCCTGGGTCAGAAGCTATTTTCTCCATATCTTACTGATTACATAAGTCAGACCTATTCAGAGTGGGAGGGTCCTACACAAAGGCACTGATTCTAGGAGGTGGGGACCATTGGGGGCCACCAGGAAGCCTGGCCACTACATTTACTTAAATGAGCTGAATGAATGATTGAGTGAATAAATGATAGCTTCAGAAGTAGAAGAGGCTAATGGTGTTTGCTAAGCTTTCCAAGCTGTTCTATAGAGAGAGGGGGTAATTATCTGGGAACTGAGTTTGTACTAAGCTGTGTATTCGCTATAGAAGTTGCCAGCATGAGCCGGGCACAGTGGCACATGCCTGTCATCCTAGTATTTGGGAGGCTGAGACAGGAGAATCAAAGGTTTGAGGATAGCTTTAGCAACTTAGTGAGACCCTCAGCAACCTAGTGAGACCCCATTTCAAAACAAAAAATAAAAAAGGGCTGGGGTGTAGCTTGGAGGTAGAATGCCCCTGGGTTCAATCCCCAGCAACACACACACACACACACACGTACAAGAAGTTGCCAGAATGAACTCTTCCTGCCTTGTGTCAGGATGGGAGGGTGAAGGCTTCCAACTCCCAAAGAAGTTTTAGAAATTCCCAGGGGAGCTGGGGTCTCGTAGCTCAGCTCACAGGCCCGGAGAAAAGCTGGCTCTTCTCATTGTAGGCGACGCCAGGCCTGTGTCAATCAAGGCAGGATGGGTCACTGGGCCGAGGGAGGCCACGCTCATCATTGAAATACTCAGTAGTTTATGACCTCCATAAAGACCCGAGCGCAGGGAGAGGAGGGAGGCGGTGGCCGGCCCCTGCGCCTCTCCGGGGCCCATTAGCCTCAGGATTGTAAACTGGGCTGAGGCCATGGGTAACTGACTTTATTACCCATCCATCACCAGGCGTGTCAGCAAGTTTCAAGCACCCTGCGAGACGGAGCCTGGCTGGAGGACCCTGGGCGACTCCCAGCAATTCTCTACGCTCCTGGCCTCAGTTTCCCCATTTGTAGAGGAACGGGAAGGAGGAAGCGTCCCTATCAAAGCCTACATAAATCATCTGACTTTTGTCATGCATACGTCCCATTTTGGTAGGATACATGTAGCAATCAGTGATCCTTGAAAACCAATTCCCCTTCCCCACGAATAGTATTGAGGACAGTCACCTTTCGCTACGCCCCCGGCCCTATTTTTTTTTATACTTTATTTTGAAACCGGGGTCTCACGAAGTTGCGGAGGGCCTCACTAGGTAGAGAGAGAGAGAGAGAGAGAGAGAGAGAGCGAGCTGAGGCTGGCCGCCAACCCAGATCCTCCGGTCTCCGCCTCCCAAAGTACTGGGATTACAAGCATGCGCCACCACGCCCAGCAAGGACAGTCACCTTTCTATAAAAAGAAATACACAATTGACAACCAAGGCAAAAAAAGAATTTTTTTTTTTGGTACTGGACCCAGGGAATTCTACTTATGAGCTACACCCACAGTCCTTTTTATTTATTTATTTTTATTTGGAAACAAAGTCTCGCTAAGTCGCTGTGGCTGGCCTCAAACCTGCGATCCTCCTATCTCTGTCTCCCAAGTACTGGGATTGCAGGCATGCACCACCATGCCTGGCTTGCTTATTTTTTATTTTCAAACAGGATCTTGCTAAGTTGTTGAGGATGACCTCAAACCTGCAGTCCTCCTGTCTCCACCTCCCAAGTACTGGGATTACAGGCATGCACTGCCACACCCAGCTGTCAATCAAAACTTCTGACTGCCACCAACAGGCTACACCCGGGTTCAGGACATCTTCCATGACACCTTCAGGCTGAGACCTACAGAAGTAACCGATCTCCAATACCGACTCCCATCATTGCATCCCATCTACGGAAGGCTGTGCAGTACCCGGCATTATTTTGGCTCAGTATATACTAGGTACCTAATCTTCGCAACAACACTTTCAGGTAGAACTACCATCATCCCCGATTTGCAGATTAGGAGACCGAGGCACAGAGAGGTTACATCATAGGCCGCACTGCACACAGCTTGTGTGTGATGGAGAAGGGACCTTGACGCTCAGGCCATGCAGCCTCTGTTTCATCTTCTGGAAGATGGGCATGGCCTTATCTTGTACAAGGTTGCTATGGAAATGAAATGGCACAGGACATTCAAGGTGCTGGGTCCTAGGGACCAGGTAGCATTTTTTTTTTCTGGTACTGGGGATGGGACCCAGGGACATTCTACCTCTGAGCTACACCCCCAGCCTTACTATATTTTTTATTGTGAAACAAGGTCTTACTAGGTTGCAGAGGGCCTCACTAAGTAGCCGAGGCTGGCCGCAAACCTGCAATCCTCCTGCCTCAGCCTCCCAAGTTCTGGGATTACAAGTGCGCACCACTGCACCTGGCTAGCATTTCTGTCCCTAACCATAACTTCCAAAGGAAATGACAACTGACTCCTGACAATTCTCTCTCCATTGCACGTGCAAGATGGCGTAAAACTTCCAGGCAAACAGGTGCGAGGTGTGTGCTGATGTTAAAAGAAATACGGACACCTCATGGATCAGAGACCTGGATTCACATCCAGGCTCTCTCTGCCGACTATTTGCTGTGTGACCACGGGCAAGTCACTTCCCCTCTCTGAACTTTGGTTTCTTCATCTGTACAATGAGAATCACAGACACTTCCTTACCACTGGGCTGTGGTGAGGAATGAGGGAGACGATGATTTGAAGCGCCTGACTCAGCCTGGTCACTGGCTCCCTGAGCGTCATTCATTGAAAATAGTATTTTTCCACCGTTGACAGTGGTCAGTCTTTTTTCTATCCCCACTCTGCAAAGTCCAGAGATCAAGAGTGAGCTACCCTATAATCCATGTAGAGAGTCAAGAATAGCCTTCCTTCCTTCCTTCCTTCTTTCCTTCCTTCCTTCCTTCCTTCCTTCCTTTTTCTTTCTTCTTTGTACTGTGGATTGAACCCAGGGGCGTTCTACCTCTGAGCTACACCTCCAGCCCTTTTAAAAAATATTGTTCAAACTTTGAAACAGGGTCTTGCGAGGTTGCTGAGGGTCTCGCTAAATTGCTGAGGCTGGCCTCAAACCTGTGATCATCCTGTCTCAGCCTCCCATGTATTGGGATTACAGATGTGCACCACTGCACCCAGCAAGGATAGTTATTTCTAATCCCTCTCTTTTTTTGCTGGAGGAGAAACTATTTATGTTCTCCCAGCCAGAAAAACAAGACAAAATGAATCCTCGCCGAGCGCAGGGCTCAGCTCTGTGGCGCCCGAGAGGGAACACTGACAAGAAGGATTAGGAAGCGGCTTGGAATCGTGGAGCTACTTCTTTGGCTAGCTCTCCATTTTCTCCCATGGAGATTCCAACGGGCAGAGCTCCAGCCCAGAGGGTCTGAAAGGACCACAGGCCACACTGCAGGGTCGGCTCCAGATTAAAGGGCGATGTGGCCGGAGGAGCCTGCGCCCGGGGCCTTCCAGCCCAGCGTGTGGCTCTGGCGTGTGGAGACGTGGTTCTGATCGGCACCCTGGCTTGGAGTCATGCGCAGTGTGTGAGGGGGTCTTGATGGGGGCTCGGGCTGGGGAGACGGGGTGCAGCTGTCTATCAGCCACATCTCTTTGGCTCAGCTCGGAGGGACGTGCCCACTCTGAAGGTCTTGCATGGCATTCTAGACCTTTCTTGATTTGTGCTTTGCTGTCCTAAGCCTGGGGCTTGGTGCAAAGCTCCCTCTTGGAAAGCACGCAGGGGCAGGGGAATGGATGGAAAGAGGATTTATTATTATTATTATTTTTTGGTACTGGGGATTGAGCCCAGAGGCATTCTACATCCGAGCTACAACCCCAGCCCTTTTTATTTTTTATTTCAAAACAGGGTCTCACTAAGTTGCTGAGGATCTCACTAAGTAGCTGAGGCTGGCCGCGAACCTGCGATCCTCCTGTCTCAGCCTCCCAAGTACTGGGATTACAGGCGTGCGCCACCACGCCCGGCTTTGGAAAGAGCTTGACGTCTGAGCTGGAGGCTCGGGCTCTGTGGCGGGCTGTGTGTGCTCTCTGAACCTCTCCAAACTCTATTTGCTCCTCTCTTCTCCGACAGGCGTGTGGGACGGGCATCGTTTGCTCCTCTCATCCGAAGGGAAACCAGGTCTTGTGGGTTGGTGAAATGCTGGTCACCACTGCGGGTGGCTGAGCTTGTCCCGTGTGCCTGGCAACACGTGAAGTGCTTTAGAGCCAGTGTGGATCAGGCCCATCCATTTTTTCCTATTTCACCAAAGAGTTCACATTCTCAGGGGACACACAGCTGGGAAATAGCAGATCTAACATGCGATGCTACGTTCGATCGTGAACATTCTCCCCACATCAATGCACCAAAGTTCCCACTAGCTGCCGAGGTTGCCGACCCGCCTTCTGATCACACACCCACGTGGCTTAGACAATGCTGGAGGCTTGAACCCAGGGGCGTTCTACCTCTGAGCTACACCCACAGTCCTCTTTTATTTTTTAATTTTGAAACAGGGTCTTGCTAAGTTGCGGAGGGCCTCACTAAGTTCCTGAGGCTGGCCTCGAACCAGCGATCCTCTTGTCTCAGCCTCCCAAGAACTGGGATGACAAGCGTGTGCCACCACGCCCGGATTATATCCATCCTATTATTGATGGATATTGATGGATAGTTATTTGGTTTTGATCATGCATCCTATTGCTAAGAAATCTTTGAGCATGCATACATATATCCGTGTGTGTACCATTGTCTATGGATATGTGCATGTGCACCATTGTAGTAATGGATGTACTTTGTACATTATATAAAACACATATAGCAATATATAGACTTCTTAACGGGCAAGATAATCTGAAAGCTTTAGTATTTTATTCCTGGATTCAGGGGATCATGCCCCACCCTGTTGGTGCCTGGCTTGGGAATAGGATTCTGGTAACATATATACTTCCACAAGAGGCCATGTGAGCTGGGCATAGTGGCACACGCCTGCACTCCCAAGTACTGTAATCCCAGTACTTGGGAGGCTGAGACAGGAGGATCACAGGCTCGAGGCCAGCCTTAGCAACTTAGGGAGACTCTCAACAACCTAATGAGACCATATTTCAAAATAAAAAGGGCTGGGGGTATAGCTTGGAAGTAGAATATCTCTGAGTTCAATGTCCAGTACCACACACACACACACACACGCCATGTGGCCTATTGGGACAATCACAGACTTTGAAGTCAGACAGACCTAGATTTGTCCCTGAGTACCAGTTGTGAGGCTCTGCATAGGCGATGCTATATATAGTCTCTATTTCCTCATGCGTCAGCTTTGTGTCCATCCCGTGCATGTATTCAATGTGCAACTACTATCACCAGGTGCAGGGAAGACAGCAGAGGCTACATAGTCACCTGGCACGGGACGTAGCTGTGTAACTCCAGTCCTGGAGAGAGTCAAAAATCGGACCCAGTGACCAGTCTTACTGCACAGGCCCCAGGGGCCCTCAGCAGGTTGGGTCATTCCTGGAAGCAGATAGCCTAGAGCTCTCAGGCTACTCCTCCCTGACTTCCTACTCTGCTCCTTCGAACCCATCCTTCAGTTCCCTTCCCTCCAGGGCTCTCCTTCCTCACTGTGTGGTTGGGGAGGGGGTTCATTTCTGACAGGAAGGAGGAAGTCAGCAGAGATGGAGGGCGGGGTGGGGAGGGAGGGCAAAGGACAGCGGGTGGGATTTCTGGAGGCCTTGGGATTCCCCCAGCGACCCTGTCGGCATGCTCAGACAGTGCCCTCCTCCCTCCTACTCCCCGACTTATCTGGACGGAGCAAGTGTCTAATTGAAATTGAAGACCTGGCTGGCTGTGCATCTACACGGTCTGACCTCACATGCGGGCTACCACAAAATATGCGCTGGTTTCTAGTTCCCAGGGATCTGACATGGTGATTGATACCCAGCAAAGCTGTCCTCAGAGGTCAGCAGCCAGTCTCTTGTTACGCCCTGGAATTGCAGGTCCATCCGACACAGCCTTGTGCTAACTCACCCAGGAGGCCGACGTGCGATGGTGCCAGGCAGCCTCAAGGAACACCCCGTCGCTGTGTTAAAGCTTGCATTTGTGCTCTCGGGTGGGCTGTTACAGCCCTGGGGGTTTACCAGCTTCTGTAGGAGAAAGGAAGCTCCTTATAATCAACCGATGCAAACAGCTCCTCATTCAAGTGAGCAGGGGAGGTTCTGATCACGGGGACCTTGACTCCAAAGAGAAGGGATTTCCTGTCTCCATCACAAAGCCCTTGGCAAGCCTGGTACAAGGTACAGGTCCTTTGAGCAGGAAAAAAATGTGCATACAAAGTATATAAAATTATGCATAGATGTGTGTGTGTGTGTGTGTGTGTGTGTGTGTGTGTGTGGTGCTGGGGATTAAACCCACGGGCATTCTACCTCCAAGCTATACCCTCAGCCCTTTTTAATTTTCATTTTGAAACAGGGTCTTGCTAGGTTGCTGAGAGCTTTGCTAAGTTGCTGCGGATGGCTTTGAACCTGCGATCCTCCTGTTTCAGCATCCCAAGTACTGGGATTATAGGCATGTGCCACCCTGCCTAGCATATGCAAAGAATTTTATTAATAATAGTAACTAAAATGGAAAACAACATAGGTACGCTTCTAAGTCCTTGAATTTGCTGATTTAACCCTTATGAACACTTCCCAAGGGAGGACAATTCTGCTATCATTGCCGGTCACCCCAGGTGGCTCCTGCTGTAAGAGGAAGAGCAGGGGCCTGAACCCAGCACACCAAGGCCAGCATCCCTAACCACTCCCCCACACTGCCTTGCGGGGTCGCTGGGAGGAGTGACCCAGTTATGAGTCACTGCGGAACTAATAATAATATGTCATACTTGATTTTAAAAATTCACATTTATACAACTGGGCATAGTGGCACAGGCCTGTAATCCCAGCGCCTCTGGAGGCTGAGGCAGGAGGATCACAGGTCTAGGCCAGCCTCAGCAGCTTAGCAAGACCCTTAGCAACTGAGTGAGACCCTGTTTCCAAATAAAAAATAAAATAGGAGCTGGGCGTGGTGGCGCACGCTTGTAATCCCAGTACCTGGGAGGCTGAGACAGGAGGATCACTGGTTTGTGGCCAGCCTCAGCAACTTAGCAAGGCCCTCTGCAACTTACTGAGACCCTGTATCAAAATAAAGAATAAAATAGGGTTGGGGGTGTAGCTCAGAGGTAGAATGCCCCTGGGTTTAATCCCCAGTGTGATAGATAGATGATAGATACATAGGTAGGTAGGTAGGTAGATAGATAGATAGATAGATAGATAGATGGATAGATACATACATACATACATACATACATACATACATACATACATGGTCTGTGGGTGTAGCTTAGAGGTGGAATGCCCCTGGGTTAAATCCCCAGTACGATAGATAAGATGATGATAGATAGATAGATAGATAGATAGATAGATATAGATAAATAGATAGATAGATACATACATACATACATATATACATAGGGCTGTACTCAGAGGTAGAATGAATGCCTCTAAGCTCAGCCTCCAGTATCAAACAAAACAAAACTGTTTTTTTTTTTTTTGCAATGTAACCTCCCTTGGAGTCCTTGGTCTTAAGTAAAATCTTCAACATAACCAAGAGTCTTATACGACTGTTTTACATGGTAGATGGTTGAAAGATCAACAGCGGGGCGATCTACGAACAGAACAATTGAAACACATGCAGGCGTTCACGGGAGGGGTGACCATCTTTTTGTCGTCGTTGTTGTTGTAATTTGGGATTGAACCCAAGGGCATTCTACCTCTGAGCTACACTTCCAGCCCTTTTTTATTTTTTATTTTGAAACGGGGTCTCACTAGGTTGCTGGGAGTCTCTCTAAGTTGCCGAGGCTGGCCTCGAACCTGCGATCCTCCTGTCTCAACCTCCCTGGTACTGGGAGGGGGGACCGTCTTAAAGTGGCAGACATGATGGGAGGGCTTTGGATGTATAAGGCACAGGATGGAGGCTTTGAGCCATCTTCATATGGAACTTAGAGGGCTAGACAGTCTCAAGTGGTGCTGACTGCTGGGTGCCTAGCACCCTAACTCGCACAGTGATTCTCAGAATGGGGTTCCCACACCACACCGGCAGCAATAGGACTTGGGAACATGTTAGAAATTCACATTCAGCCAGCATGGTGGTGCACGCTTCTAATCCCAGTACTTGGGAGGCTGAGACAGGAGGGTCGCAGGTTCGAGGCCAGCCTCAGCAACTTAGGTGAGATGCTGTTTCCAAATTAAAAAATAAACTAGGGCTGGGGGTGTGTCTCAGAAGTAGAATGCCCCTGGATTTGATCCCCAGCACCACACACACACGCATGCACACGAACTCGCATACGCACAGAAAAGCTCACTCTTAGCCCCACCCCAAACCTACTGAGAGAGAGAGTCTGGAGGTGCGGCCGGCGATCGCAGCCCAGCAAGCCCTCCAGCTGACTCTGCTGCGCGCCGACGTGCGAGAGACACGTGTTAAGTCCTCGGTCGCTTGATGCCGGATGAACGAGTAAGAAGCGCAGGATCCGGGTGGGAGCTTCTATTTTTATATGTTTAAAAACGTTCACTGTGCCGGATCGTCATTCATTAACGTCCAGCCTTCCAGCCCAGATGAGCAGCGCTTGAGCGGGTTTTCTCTCTTGACAGCCTAAAACCAGACCGCCGTGGACCCGGGGTGGCGGCTGGCGCTGGTGTCTCGGTGACGTCCCGTGAAAGTGGATATTCGCGGCCTCCCTGGGCCCACAACCCGATGGCAGATGGCCCGCGGGACCCAAGAACCGTGTTCTGTTCCTCGACGGGTAAGGAGAGCACAGTTGATATCCTTACACGCGTCCAGGGACTTTTAAAAATCGTATCCATCCCGGGCAGAGTCTCCCAGAGAGGGACAGTCTTGGCCTGTCGCACCAGCATATGACATGAAGCAGTTTTCATCAGATAACACGGCTTCTGGTTCGTGCACACGTCCCGCGAATCGCTGGGCTTGTAACTCAGCCGGGTGGGAAGGGACCCGCTAAGCCAGCTCGCTTTGTTGATGGTCGTGGGCTCGCGGGGAGCTGGTCCTGGCCTCGTGACAGCCACTCATGGTGCCCCCTACTCGCCCTCTCTCTGGTCAGGCTAGGAGGATGGTTTAGCATCCAGTCCCCTGGGTGCAGACATGTGACGCAGGGGACCCGGCCCCTGGTATTTTAGAGGAGATAGTGCAGGGCACGGGCCAAGTCGCAATGTGGACGAATGACCCTGTGGCCTCTACCTGGCTTCTGACCTTCCTCCTGAGTCCAGATCCAGGGACCCAACCCTTCCTTCTACTCTAGCTCCGCCTAATGATGGCTCCAGCCCCTTATAATGCGGGCCTCAGTTTCCTTATCTGTCAAATGGGAACACTAACAATTACTTATTTATAGAATGATGGGCGGTTAAATGGAATAATAACTGTAAAATGCTTAGCACAACCAGGCGTGGTGGCACATGCTTGTAATCCAGGTACTTGGGAGGCTGAGACAGGAGGATCGGTGCTGGTTCAAGGCCAGCCTTGGCAACTTATCGAGACCCTGTTTCCAAATTAAAAAATAAAAAATAGGGCTGGGGGTGTAGCTCAGAGGTAGAATGCCCCTGGCTTCAATCCCCAGTAACACACAGATAGACAGACAGACAGACAGATAGACACACACACACACACACACACACACACACACACAGAAGAAAAGAAAAGTAAAAAAGGTTACAATGTCTGACAGCTCAACTGGTCTCAAGAGATTTAATGGTTC
>PVJS01042881.1:0-17305 GCA_004027185.1 Glis glis
ATATATATATATATATATAAAGACACTTGATGAAAATATAAGTAAATCTCATCCTAATGTAAATAGGAAGAAGGACTTTACTATATCAGGTAAAAAAAACGTAATTTAAAAAATTTCCAAGTGCTGTATGCATGTATGTCTCTACCACTCTGAACCTCAATAGGATATATAATTACAGTGCACCAATAAAAATATATTTAAATTTTTTATTAAATGTCTTTAAGCCAGGCATGGTGGCACATGCTTGTAATCCCAGTACTTGGGAGGCTGAGACTAGAGGATACAGGTTCATGGCCAGCCTCAGCTACTTAGTGAGGCCCTCCGTAACTTAGTGAGACCCTGCTTCAAAATAAAGAATAAAAAATAAGGCTGGGGGTGTAGCTCAGAGGTAGAATGCCCCTGGGTTCAATCCCCAGTACCGAAAAAGAAAAAAAAAATGTCTTTATCGTCTATAGAAAGAAAAAAGTTCCAACATTTGAATACACGACTATTTATACTTCTGAATGCAAAAATACCATAATCCAAGATAAAAGGCTGATGACTAACGTATCTCCCAAAAATGTAAGAATCACAGGTTCAGTTAGGGTTAGGTCTTACAAATCAACAAGGAAGAAGAATTCTTCCTTGTTGGAAAAAATAGACAAAGACTGACCAGGCGAAATTTTAGATGACTGAGAAGCTACACAAAGATGTTTCGTCACATGAGTAATCAAAGACATTTGAATTAAAATGCAAATGTTCTTAGACTGTTATATTTAGAAAATTTTAATATAGAAACCATTATGGACAAAGATGTGGGGAGTAGATATGTTGGTGGAATATTTCTGAAAAGATATTTGGTAACATCTATCCAAGTTCTTAGTGTAGCCGGGCACAGTGGCACACCCCTGAAATCTCAGTACTTTGGAGGCCGAGACAGGAGGATCAAAGGTTTGAGGCCAGTAGCGTGTGAAACAGGCAAGACCCTGTTTCAAAACAAAAAATAAAAAATAAAAAGGGCTGGGTATAGCTCAGAGGTAGAATGCTCCTGGGTTCGTTCACCAGTACCACTCACAAAAAAGTAATGAAAGAAATAATACATATTGAATGTTCTCATCTGTATTTTTCTCTCCTCCTCTTCCTTATTAAACATCTGTGCACAACTTCCTACCTACCAGGATGGCTATAATAAAAAATAATGAGGGTATGAGGGTGGGTGAGGAGGGGGAGGAGCGAGAACCCTCATCCATTGCTGCTGGGAATAGAAAAGGGTGTGGTCCTTTGGGAACGGGTCTGGCGCTTCCAGAGCTTCAACATAGAAACTGGCCTGGCGGTGCACACCTCTAACCCCAGGACTTGGGAGGCTGAGACAGGAGAATTGCAGGTTCGAGGCTAGCAAATTAGTGAGACTCTTAGCAACCTAGAGAGACCCTGTTTTAAAATAAAGAATAAAAAGAGTTGGGGGTGTAGCTCAGAGGTAGAATACCCTGGGTTCAATCCCCAGTACCACAAAAAACAAACAAACTAACCAACCAACTAACAGAAAACTCCCACAAAAAACAAAACAACAACAAAAACCTAGAGTAACCATAGGACCCTGCAGGTATGTACTCAAAGGAAAAGAGAACATATCCACCCAGAAACGTGTGCATGAATTTCTGAAAAATGGGGATGACCTTAATGCCTGTCAACTGGTGAACAGATTAGTAAAACGAGCTAAATCCAGCCAGCCGTAAGAAGAAATGAGGTATTCACACGTGCTGTGACACGCGTGGAGTTTGAAAACGTGTTGCTCAGTGAAGGAGCAAACACCACATATTGTCAAATTCCATTTATAGGAAATGCCCAGAATCAGCAAATCTGCACAAAAGCCGGGACGCTCGTGGCCGCCGGGCTGGGGGGAACGTGTGCCAGCCGGTGCCAGCTTTCATTCCCCAGGGATAAAAATGTTCTCAAATCGACGGTGGCCCGGGCTGCAGGACTCTATGAATAAACCATTGGATTGCACACGTCAAATGGGCGAATTATACGGCAGGACAATAAAGGCGTTAGAAATCTATTTCTGTGTATTGAGGCTTAGGAAGAAAGTTTGGAAAGTACGTTGGATCAGATGCTAATGGCTGTTGTCGCTAAGTGTGGGGTTATCTTAGCTTTCCATGTGTGTACCTCCTGTTACCTTCTGTAGTTTGCAAAGATTGTACCTTTTTATAATCAAAGAAACAAGACCAACCTCTTATCTGTTCCAGGACTCACTCTCTCTCTCTCTCTCTCTCTCTCTCTCTCTCTTTTTTGTGGTGCTGGGGATTGAACCCAGGGGCATTCAACCTCTGAGCTACACCTCCAGCTAGGTGGTCGAACCCCATTGTGTCCAATCCCCAGTACCCTACACATAAAAAAAATATTTTGTGTAATGGTATACATTCAAATTGCTAAGATACTCCACAATAATTGAAATTATGATACAACATAATCTCACTTATTCTGCCTTATACAATTATTTACATTTTTATAAGCTTTTGCTGGCACAAATTCTCCCTAAACTTATCTAGCTAAACATACACTCACTATTCACATTGCCAACCCATTGCCCTCCTATTTGCCTTTTGAATATTCTTAATTGTTTTGGCACCTGGACTCAGCATCCCTCACAACCATCAGTTACTACAGCAGCTTTTCTTCTTGAAATAATAATTATGCATTCCTTCTTCAGCTGATGGAATTTTAAGATAAGAGTGCCCTGAAGCTGGACATGGTGGTGCACACCTATAATTCTAGTACTTGGGAGGCTGAGACAAGAGGATCACGGGTTCAAAGCCAGCCTGTTTCAAAATAAAAAAAAAAAAAAGCCAGGTGTGGTGGTGCACGCCTGTAATCCCAGTACTTGGGAGGTTGAGACAGGAGGATTGCAGGTTCGAGGACAGCCTCAGCAAGTAGTGAGACTCTCATCAACCTAGCAAGGCCCTGTTTCAAAATAAAAAAGGGTTGGGGGTGTAGCTCAGAGGTAGAATGGCCTCTGAGTTCAATCCCCGGTGCCAAAATAGATAGATAGATAGATAGATAGATAGATAGATAGATAAAATAAAAAATGAAAAGGGCTAGGGGTGTAGCTCAGAGGTAGAATGGCCCCTGGGTTCAATCCCCAGTGCCAAAATAAATAGATGATGATAGATAGATAGACATAGATAGATGATAGATAGATAGATAGATAGATAGATGATAGATAGATAAAATAAAAAGGGCTGGGGGTATAGCTTGTGGGTAGAACACCCCTGGGTTCAATCCCCAGCACCCCCCCCCAAAAGAGAGCACATTGAAGACATTTTCTGCGAGAGACATCTAAAATACTTACCTATACTTTGAAAGGCAATAGACCAATACTCACTCACTATCTTAATTATATTCTTTATGATACTGATAATGACCTCGTCCCTGATGGTGGTGGCCTCTGCAGTCAGGAGACAGGTTGAAGGAAGCCAGCAATGGTCTGAGGCGGCCATTTGGTTCTGGTCCCAAAGCCAAAGCCAAAGCCATACAGAAGAGTTTGGCGCAATACTAGGGCCAAAGCCGAGCCCGGGTGCAGCCTGCGTGGTCAGAGAGCTTGGACAGCGGGGCTGGGCGGCCTGGGCGTGAGTGCCGGAGCTGCCACTCCCTGGCTGTGTGACACCAACCTGGGCTGAGTTGCTCTTCATGCCTGCGTCTCTCAGCCACACTGTGAAGGGGATGAAGCACCTGCCTCATTGGGTGGTGAGGATGACGTCAAGCACATCATTGTCAAGTGCTTCCAGATGGTTCCAAATCAGCCAGGCGTGGTCGAACACACCTGCAATCCCAGCACTTGGGAGGCTGAGGCAGGAGGATCGCAGGTTTGAGGCCAGCCTCAGCAACTTAGCAAGACCATCTGCAGCTCAGTGCGATCCTGTTTCAAAATAAAAAAAATAGAAAAGAGTTGGGAGGCAGAATGCCCCTGGGTTCAATCCCCAGCAACACACACACAAGATGTGTCCATATTATAGTAAGTATGAGTGTGTGTTTGCTGTTACTATCATTATTAATTTGGTACCAGTGGATCTTAACTCACAAGTTACCGCTTTCAAACAACTCTACTCTCAAATGACAGAAAGGAGAGCAATCAGACAACAGAAAACAAGTTATTGGGGGCACACAAACCTTCTGGATTGTCTAGAAAATGTCTTAGGAAAGCTGGGCGTGGTGGCACACGTTTGTAATCCCAGTACTTGGGAGACTGAGACAGGAGGATCGCAGGTTCGAGGACAGCCTCAACAACATAGTGAGACTCTCATCAATCAAGGGAGACCTTGTTTCAAAACTAAAAAATAAAATAGGGTTGGGGGTGTGGCTCAGAGGTAGAACGCCTCTGGCAGGTTCAATCCCCAGTACCACACACAAAAAAAGAAAGAAAATGTCTTAGGAATACAAGTAACAGAGTTAGTCATAATTTTATATCATCTTTTATCTTATAGAAGGGATTTTTAATTATCCAAGCAGTGTTTGTGTGTGTGTGTGGGGGGGGTACTGGGGCTTGAACCCAGGGGCATTCTGCCTGCCAGCTACACCTCCAGTCCTTTTTATTTTTGAAACAGGGTCTCACTAGGTTGCTGAGAGCCTCACTAAGTTGCTGAGGCTGGTCTCCAACCTGCAATCCTCCTGTCTCAGTACACCACCATGCCCAGCTCCAAGTGATGTTTTCAAGCGTTTAATGATGGAACTTGTCAAACATACAGAAAGCTACATTCACTGGTGTGAGGAGCCCCGCGTGCCCACCCCACCTCCGGTGACAGTGTGCGTTCTGTCTTGGCACATGGGGTCCAAACCCAGAGTCACCCTCCTGATGACAGGCGAGCAGCACAGAGTCAGCTCCTCTGCAAAAATCACACCTCTTAAGGTGCAGCGGCTTTTAATTTATAGGAGAGATGGATAGAGGAGTGGGAATGTAGTCCCTAGAGCAAATGTTTATGAGGAAGAGACATTTTTTTCTTGCAGTACCGGGGATGGAACCCAGGGGCATTCTACCTCCGAGCTCCACCCCCAGCCCTATTTTTTTTTATTCTTTATTTTGAAACAGGGTCTCACTAACTTGTGGAGGGCCTCACTAAGTAGCGGAGGCTGGCCGCAAACCCAGATCCTCCTGTCTCAGCCTCCCAAGTACTGGGATGACAAGCACACCCAGCCTTTTTTTTTTTTTAATTTTTGGAAGAAGGTCTCACTAAGTTGCCAAGGGGCTCCCTAAGTTGCTGAGGCTGGCCTTGAACCTGGAATCCTCTATTTCAGCCTCCCAAGGACTGGGTTGACAGGTGCACACCACCACTCTCAGCTATATTTTTCACATTTTTTTTTTTTTTTACGGTACTGGGGATTGAACCCAGGGGCATTCTACTTCCAGGCTACACCCCCAGCCCTATTTTTTATTCTTGATTTTGAAACAGGGTCTCACTAAGTAGCGGAGGCTGGCTGCAAACCCGCATCCTCCTGTCTCAGCCTCCCAAGTACTGGGATGACAAGCGTGCGCCACCACGCCCGGCTTATTTTTCACATTTTTAATACAACTCTTGATAACTGAAGAGGCACGAGTCCCATGAGTTGCTTTTGTCTTAGCTGGGCTCCAGAGGGTCAAATACTTTGGCTGCCAACCAAATAAAATAAAAGCTCAAAAAAAGCTCAGAACCCTCTGAGGTCAGTGGACCAAGGCCGGCTCCTAAGCTGCCTCGCCTTGCTACGCCAGCGTGCATCCACAGAGGTGGCCACAGCCCATGTCAGAGACTCAGGCCGCAGCAGCCTCAGAGCTTTGCCACTTCCCGGCCCGCATGGAAACTTCATGCTTTAGAGAAGACATTCCACTGGGCGATCAGATGGGAGGCCCATTGCCAAGTGCCCAGATCAACACCTCCTTCGCCCGCTTGAACCCTGACTGCCCTGCACGCGGGCTGGTTGGGAAGCTCCAGACTGCAGCCCACACTGTATCTATACGGAGTCACTTAATCCTGACAACCGCCCTGCTGGTGGAAGGCATCACTACCCTCCATTCACCGTTGAGGAAACAGGCACAGAAAGGAGAAGCAGTTTGCCCAAGATCACACAGCCAGTAATAGGCAGTCATCCCTGACACAGGGCTCTGGGCACCTAACCTCTCTACCATCAGCCCCCCTAACAAACCTTTCCTGGGTTACCCGTTTCCAGCTGAGCCACATGAAAATTCAAATTCATGGTCTCCTTTTCTTTGTTGCATTTGCATTTCTATACTTCCTCTGCCTTACCTTTCCTGTTTAGATTGTGTACCAAAATGGGTGCAGTGGTACATGTCTGCAATCCTAGTACCTGGGAGGCCAAGACAGGAGGATTGTAGGTTCGAGGCCAGCCTCAACAACTTAGCGAAAACCTGTTCCTTCCTTTTCTTCTTTTCTTTTCTTTTCTTTTCTTTTCTTTTCTCTTCTTTTCTTTTCTTTTTCTTCTTCTCATGGTACTGGGGATTGAACTCAGGGACATTCTACCTCTGTGCTACACCCCCATCCCTATTTTATTTTTATTTTTTGAAACAGGGTCTCTCTAGGTTGCTGTGAGATTCACTACTTGCTGCGGCTGTCCTTGAACCTGCCATCTTCCTGTCTCAGCCTCCCTAGTACTGGGATTACAGGCGTGGGCCACCATGCCTGGCTGAGGTCCTATTTCAAAATAAAAAGTGGTGGGGGCATGGCTCAGAGGTAGAATGCTCCTGGGTTCAATCCCCAGTACTGCAAAAAAAAAAAAAAAAAGATACTTCTAAGTTCCTCACCCTATAAGAGAGAGACTCTGAAGGTTTTAGCTTTCCCATTCTCTTTTGCTCTTCCACACTGGGTATCTTTTTCTTTCTGGCATGATTTCAGATCCGTGTTCCAATCTCTGTGAATTCCTGAGAAGACAATCACACACCTAAGTCACACTTGAAATGTCCCAAAACGAATATGCAAACAGAAGGCTGCAGAAAGTTCAGACTGTAGTTACTGCATTCCTCCTGGAATGGAGGCCGGTGTCGACTGACTCACAACCACCAGAGAACAGGCTGGTGGAAAGAGGCTGGGCTGTCTTGCCAAGCTGGGGTTGGCCAGGACGATGCGAATCTTTCCTTTGGTGGCGACGGATTCACTAAGTTGGGACACAAGGAGGTTCTACAGATAACCACAAGGCCACTTCTTAGTTGTAATATTTATAGAATGTTCTGGACACCATCAAGGCCACAGCCCTGAAAAAAGGAGGGAGACAAAGAATGAGTGCAAGCATTCATTGAGCACCTACTGTGTACCCAGGTCACCTGGTGAGAATCGCAGTGTGATCGTTCTATGTTTCCAGAGGAAGAAACAGTCAGAGAAGTTAAGGAATTGACCGCACAGCCCACAGCTGGGCAGTGGCGGAGCGAAGCTGACTGAGACCCTTGCTTCCTCCCCGACACGACGTGTCCTGTTGGAGGGTCCCGAGAGAAACTTAGTGAATTATGTGAATTCATTCACTTCCCAAAGATTTGGTTTCATCCTATACCTAACCAGAAAATACTCAAGATGCGAAACTGTTCATGGCGCGCTGTTGAGAAAGAGCCTGCTATGGTTTGGATTTTTTTTTTTTTGTACTGGGGATTGATCCCCGGGGACATTCTATCTCCAAACTACACCCCCAGCCCTCTTTTATTTTTTTTTATTTTGAAATAGTGTCTCGCTAGGTTGATGAAGTAGTGAGAGTCTCACTACTTGCTAAGGCTGTCCGCGAACCTGCAACCCTCCTGTCTCAGCCTCCCAAGTACTGGGATTATAAGCATGCACCACCATGCCCACTTGGTTTGGATTTAGAATGTCCGTCCCCTGCCTCACGTGGTACACAAGGCAGCCATGTTGGAGGCGGAACCTGGGGGTGTGGCCTCTCTGCCTCCCGCCTCCATGCCCTGAGCTCTGCAGACTTCAACTGGCCTAACATGGACTGAACCCTCTGAAACTTCCAGAACTGCAAGCAAATACATCTTCCTTCCTGTAAGTTGTGGTCATCAGGTATTTTGAGTCCCAGCAATGAGAAGGCTGACTGAAACAGAGCCCAAGACAATCGACATACCTGGATGGTCAGGACACAGATTCTGATCCTGGAGACAGTAGATAGGTGATTTTGGAGTTCACACTCTGCAACCCCTACTCCCATTAAGATGGAGGAGGACGATATATTACAATATCCAAATACAAATGCATTAAATCCATGAGTTAAAAGGCAGACATTATCACGCCAGAAGAAACTCTGTTTGGGGACACCTAAAGCAAAAGGACATGGAAACATGGAGAAGAAAAGGATGGAAAAAGATATTCAAGGGCTGGGCAAGGTGACACACACCTGTAATCCCAGTACTTGGGAGGATGAGACAGGAGAATCGCAGGTTCAAGGACAGCCTCAGCAACTTAGCAAGACCCTCAGCAACCTATTTTTTGTTTCAAAACAAAAAATAAAAATGGCTGGCAGAGTAGCTCATAGGTAGAATGCACCTTGGTTCAAACCCCAGAACCACACACACACACACACACACACACACACACACACACAAGATATATGAGGAAAATACTAACTAGTAAAAAGAGAACTAGTATATTAACACCAATACCACACATTCATGCACACATGCACACACACACACACACACACACACACACACACACACACACAGATAAACACACACACTAAGAAGAGGTTACTAGATAATGATAAAATTTTCAACTCACCAGGAAGACATGAAATAATACTACAAGTCTGCCCACAACAAAACGCAGGTCACATAGTTTCACAGCTGAGTTCATTAAAACTTTCATGAGACTGATTTCCCAATCTAACAAAATTTTCCAACACACAGAAAGAAAGAGAATACTCTCCAACACATAACTCATTCTATGATCTCAGTATAATCTTTGTTGTTTTTTTTTTCTTTGTGGTGATGGTACTGGGGATTGAACCCAGAGACATTCTACCTCTGAGCTATACCCTCAGCCCTTTTTATTTTTTATTTTGAAACAGAGTCTCCCTAGGTTGCTGAGGGCCTGGCTAAATTGCTGAGGCTGGCCTCCACCTTGTGATCCTCCTATCTCAGCCTCCCAAGTACTGGGATTACATGGCACCCAGCTTCAGTATGATCCGAATTTTAAAATTAGGCAAGGTTAGAGAAAGGAAAATCATATGCCAATCTCATTCATAAACACAGATGGAAACCCTTTTAAAAATTAGCAAAATGGATTCAGCAATGCTTTCAAAAGATAGTGTTACCTTATTCCAGGAATGCAAGGATGGATTGACACCAGAAAAACCTGTGTATGCCATTTTGTAGTCAAGAATTCGGCTTACTCCAAGAGAGTTCTGGCTTTTGTCCCAGTCCCTGGGAGGTAACCTCTAAACCCTTGACATTTCCTGAGTAAGAGGAATGTTTTTGTTATCCATGGTGGGCCATTTTGGCCTCACCTGATAGTATGTTAAAGGTGGGTCACGGAGGCTCTGGGACCACTCCTGAGAGTTTATGATAATGAGCTGACTCCGGATGGGGCTGGCCATGCCGGAAAGACCAACCATGTGATGGGGTTGGGACTTTGGGCCACTTTAAGTCAACCAGACTTCAAGGAGAGGGTCTGTGAGCTTGAGAGCACCCGCGTGAACAATAGAGCAATGGTCACACCTGTATCATGAAGCCGCCACTAAAATTCTGCTGAAGTGAGCTTCCTAGGTTGGCAGTACCTTGCGGATCGCAGCACATTGACACCAAGGGGACCGCTTCCCTGAGGACAGACACAGAGGCTTTGCGTTGGAAACCTTCCCTTTCCAGATTCTACCCCATGCGTCTCTACCATGGACTGCTTGACTTTATATCCTTTTGCCAGAATGAAACTGTAATAGTAGGCATGGAACTTTCCGGCTCTCTGTGAGTTGCTCCAGTGAGCCTGAGTGCATCCAGGGCCTGGAACCTGTAGCCAGTTGGTCTCAGTGAGGGTGGCCCTGGGGACCCTGGCCTCCCCTGGAGGATGATGCCCTTTGTGTGTGTGTGTGTGTGTGTGTGTGTGTGTGTGTGTGTGTTACTAGGGATTGAACCCAGGGGTGTTCAACCTCCAAGCTATACCCCCAGCCCTATTTTATTTTATTTTTTTATTTTTTTGCGGTACCAGGGATTGAACCCAGGGGTGTTCTACCTCCGTGCTATACCCCCGGCCCTATTTTTTATACTTTATTTTGATACCAGGTCTCACGAAGTTGCGGAGGGCCTCACTAAGGAGAGAGAGAGAGAGAGAGAGAGAGAGAGAGAGCTGAGGCTGGCCGCGAACCTGGATCCTCTGGTCTACGCCTCCCAAAGTACTGGGATTACAAGCTTGCGCCACCACACCCGGCTCCTATTTTATTTTGTATGTGTGGCACTGGGGATTGAACCCAAGGACATTCTATCTCTGAGCTACACCCCAGACCTATTTTATTTTTTATTTTTGAAACAGGGTCTCACTAGGTTAATAATAGTCTCACTATTTGCTGAGGCTGCCCTTGAACCTGCACTCCTCCTGTCTCAGCCTCCCAAGTACTGAGATTACAAGCGTGCGCTACCATGTCCGGCCTTTAATTTTGTACATTTTGACTTCGACCCATCCCATAAGGTCAGGTGTGGAATTTTCCACTTGTGGCACCCAGTCCATGCACAGATAATTTCGGATTTTGAATCCTTTCAGACTTTGGGTGTTTGGAATCAGAGTGCTTAGCCAGGGTACAGAGGAACAAGGAGGGAAGTCAGACGGCCTGGGGCTAATCCTTCCTCCCTCACACACTAGCTGAGTCGACTTCGGCCTCAGTTTCCTCATCAGTAGCTACCACATCTGGCTCCTATTTTATTTTGAAACAGAATCTTGCTAAGTTGCCAAGGGTCTTCCTAAATTGCTGAGGCTGGTCTCCAGTCTGCAATCCTCCTGTCTCAGCTTCCCAAGAACTGGGATTACAGGCATGCTGCATCATGCCTGGCTAGATGCTTTTGATTTCGAGTTTAGCTAACACTGCAGTCATTCACCACAATGATTCAATGAGAAACCATTGGTTAATCTCGACAGATACAGAAAAAGAACTGATAAAATCTCCTATTCATTTCAATTGAAAAAAAAACTTTAATGGACTAGCAGAAAACTTCCTTAAAGTGTTAAAGAAAACATAAAAAAGCCAGGCATAGTGGTGTATGCCTGTAATCCCAGAATTTGGGAGGCTGAGACAGGAGGATAGCAGATTCAAGGCCAGCCTCAGTAACTTAGCAAGATCCTTAACAACCTAGTTGCTATTAGACCCCATTATAAAAAATAAAATAGCCGGGTGTAGTGGCACACACTTGTAATCCCAGTACTTGGGAGGCTGAGAAAGGAAGATCGTGGGTTCGCAGCCAGCCTCAGCTACTTAGTGAGGCCCTCTGCAACTTAGCGAGACCCTGTTTCAAAATAAAGAATAAAAAAAATAGGGCTGGGGGTGGAGCTCGGAGGTAGAATGCCCTTGGGTTCCATCCCCAGTACCGCAATAAATAAATAAATAAAATAAAGTAGGACTAAGGGTATAGCTCAGAGGTAGAATGACCTTAAATTAAAACCCCAGTACCAAACAAAAAACCTATGCACTGTTGTCTCTTGGTATCCATGGGGGATGGGTTCCAGGACCTCCTACAGATATCAAAATCCATGGATGCTCAAGTCCCTTATATAAAATAGCACAGCATGTATCATGGTGCAGACATGGGTTGGAAAAGAATTTCCAGGACAAACAGTAGAGCTATAGACAGATTTATTTAGAAAAGCAAAAAAGGGAGAATGTGGGCTATCTGCAGGGCGAGAAAGATGCAGAGACGGAGAGGTGCCTCTGGGGGAGCTTGGCTCTTCTTTTATAGGAAACTTTGCTCAGTACACATGCAATTTTTTTTCCAACTATGTGTGACCTGTGGTTGGTCAACTCTGCAGACATGGAACCCAGGGATTCGGAAGGAGGGCCGCCCCATCTCATCATATCAAGTCTTGCTTAAAAGCTCCGGCGGCCCCACGTTGCCTGTGGATGGAGCCCACGATGGCCACTACACAGTTCTTTGCAAGCCACCCCCACGAGCTTTGGTTTCCCGGGTCTCCCCTCTGCTCCTCGCTGTTGCCTCCAGCCTCCTTCCTTCCTCCCTGCCTGGCCCGTCCTGTCTGTTGGGAGATATGGGGATGAAGAAAACACCACCTGACAGCAGGGAACAGGCTTTATTTAGGAATAAAACCTGGAGGGAGACATCTGACAGGGAGAGACCCCAACTAGAGTCAGAAGCCACCTCCTTACTGGCTGGGGCTTTTTCTTGTTGTCTTTGTTCTTTTTTTTGGTGCTGGGGATTGAATCCAGAGGCATTCTACCTCCAAGCTACACCCCCAGCTTGGTTTTATTTCTTATTTGGAAATGGGATCTCACTAAGTTGCTGACAGCCTTGATAAGTTGCTGAGGCTGGCTTTGAACCTGAGATCCTCCTGTCTCAGCCTCCCAAGTACTGGGATTACAAGTGTGCATCACCATGCCCGGCTAGGCTAGGGGCTTTTTATGGGGCAAGGAAGGTGGGGGTACAGGAGTAGTCATGTAAGCTGCTGGTTGGTGTGCCAGTGGCCAGGTCATCTCGGGGCAGGGCAATGGCCGGGGGGTGTTTCTCTTTGTTCCTTTGTTCTCGGTCCTCCTCCGGCATGACCTCATGGCCAGTCCTCCCAGTGCCCACCTGTCCCTTCTTTGCTCCTCCGGCCCCCTTCCCAGGAGCCCAGGTGTGTGCTCACTCCACAGCCAGGACTGCTGTCTCTGGGCAGGTGCCCAGTTGTGACAACCACCGCCATCCTCGCCCCGCAAAGGGAGCGGTCTCAGAGGGTTGGGTGCTGTCCTGGGCCTTCACCGGCTCTTCCCATTTCTCCTCCAAGGGGAAAGTACTGTCTGGGTGAAAACCCTGAGGCTGACTTCCGTGAGTGTCCCCGCAGGTAGGCAGTGGAGTCCCAAGTTCCTGCCCGGGTCATGGCTCTGTGCTGCGGCTTCTTCCGGTGGGGACTGGGGCCCAAGCCCAAGCTCTGCTGGGAAAAAAGCCCTGAATGGATGGGACAGGGCCCCAGGCTCTCCTGACAGCTGCTCGTGGGCTCCTGGTCCACCTGATGTTATTGCTTAGAACAAAAATGAGCCAGGCATGGTGGTGTACACCTACAGTCTCAGTACCTGGGAGGCTGAGACAGGAGGATCGCAGGTTTGAGACCAACCTCAGCAACTTAGTGAGGCCCTCAGCAATTTAGCAAGATCCTGGTCACAAAATAAAAAATAAAAAAGGGTAGGGGTGCTCGCTTCGGCAGGACGTATACTAAAATTGGAACGATACAGATAAGATTAGCATGGCCCCTGCGCAAGGATGACACGCAAATTCGTGAAGCGTTCCATATTTTTAAAAAAAGGGTGGGGGTGGGGGTGTAGCTTAGAGGTAGAATACCACTGGGTTCAATCCCCAGAAATAAAACAAAATAAAATAAAATAACTCTATAGCCAGTCTGGTGGTGCATTCCTATAATTCCAGTACTTGGGAGACTGAGACAGGAGGATTGCAGGTTCGAGGTCAGCCTCAGCAACTTAGCAAAACCCCCCAGCAACTTAGTGAGACCCTTTTTCCAAATAAAAAATAAAAAGGGCTGGGGGTGTAGCTCCGAGGATTCACTGCAAGCCATCTTGGTCCCCACAGCCTCTGGACAGGGAGCTGGTGTCCCTCCTGTCCTGGGACTGCGGGTTCCCTCTAGCCTCGGTGACCGGTCCATGCTCAGTAGCCGGAGGGCTGAGGCTGCAGATGACCTGCAGAGTGGCCACGCTCCCGGGGGCAGCTCCTCTAGTTCTTGTTGCGGTTGCGTCTGGAACTTTGGCCTTTGTCACTTTTATTTTTTATGGGTTTTTTTGTTTTTGTTTTTTGGCTTTTTTGCGGTACTGGGGATTGAACCCAGGGGCATTCTACCTCTGGGCTACGCCCCAAGCCCTATTTTTTATTCTTTATTTTGAAGCAGGGTCTCACTAAGTTGCTGAGAGCCTCACTAAGTAGCTGAGGCTGGCTGCGAACCTGTGATCCTCCAGTCTCAGCCTCCCAAGTACTGGGATTACAAGCATGTGCCACCATGCCCACTTTTTTTTAATGTTTTTAATTAAGTTACCTGGGTCACTGACACCCTGGAGGGGCGAGGGAACGCAGTCGTGCGTGAGTCAATGACACGCAGTCTGTCTGTTCACACGGGCGGTCACCTGAGCTTTGTGCTGCAGAATGTCTAGTGTCAGTGGCCTGAACCAGGTTGTGGGTGAAATGCTTGGGACCATGCCAGACAGCCTCCCTCTGCCTCTTTCTTTCGCACCTCTCCCTCCCTCCCTTTCTCCTCCTCTTTCTCTCTTTCTTTCTCTCACTGGGTTTAAGATCAACGGTTACCCCAAACTTGGCAGACTTTGCGTTAGCTGTTCATGGCGCTCAATCTCCCCAACTTCCGAGAGGCACCAGTGAAGACCAGAGCCAGTAAGGTGGCAATCGCTCAGACAGGGGGGACATTTTGGAGTCAAGGAGCATCCACAGGAGACCTCAGAGGGCAGCACCACCCACCAGGGCTCAGGGGGCAGCTCAGACCTCCCAGGCAGAAGAAGAGGAAGCTGGGGGCCCCGGTGGCCCCCACCGAGTGGCGATGACTCGTTTCCTTTACCTATAAAATTCATGATCTCCTCTCACACGACGATCAGATTAAATCCCTGAAGAGCATTTCGTCTCAGGTTCCCTAAGAGCTTTAAATTTTATTTTAATGAAGACTGGGCCTTGAAAAGAAAAAATAACAGAGGCTTAAATTCTGTTTTCTTTCTTTTTTTCTTTCTTTCTTTTTTTGTACTGGGGATTGAACCCAGGGACAGTCTACTTCTGAGCTACACCCCCAGCCCTTCTATTTTTCTATTTTTGAAACAGGGTCTTGCTAAGTTGCTGAGGGTCTCATTAAGTTGCTGAGCTGGCCTCAAACCTACGACCCTCCTGTCTCAGCCTCCCAAGTACTGGGATTGTGGGTGTGTGCCACCACACCCGGCTAACAGAGGCTTAGATTCTGAGCGTTAGTGGAAAATTCTCTCTCTCACTGAACCATCTTTTGTCGCCCGCACAGGCAGAGCGGGGAACCCAGCAAAGAATGAGACATTAGAGGAACATGGTACTCGTGTAACAGAAGATGCATGGCTGTGAAGTATTATTATAAAACACCGAGCCAGGCATGGTGTCACACACTTGTAATCCCAGTACTCGGGAGGTTGAGACAGGAGGATCGCAGGTTCAAGGATAGCTTCAGCAAGTAGTGAGACTCTCATCAACCTAGCAAGACTCTGTTTCAGAATATAAATAAAATAGGACTGGGGGTGTACCTTGGAGGTAGAATGCCCCTGGGTTCAATCCCCAGTACCACAAAAAATAAAAAATAAAAATAAAATAGGGCTGGGGTATAGCTCTGAGGTAGAATGACCCTGGGTTCAATCCTGAGTGCCATAAAACACACACACACACACACACACACACACACACACACACACACACATATACACACACACACAACATAGAGAACGCCAACACCTACAAAGCTCTGGGGCGCCCTCAGACACCACTGCATAGCTTAATCTGCAAAGCCCTGTCTCAGTCAGTGTGTCACAGAGGGGGTGACAAGCCACCCCAGGAAGAAGGGAGTTCACCCTGGGAGTGCCCTTCGTGTGTGTGTGTGTGTGTGTGTGTGTGTGCGTGTTACTAGGAATTGAGCCCAGGGGCATACTATCTCTGAGCTACATACCCAGCCCTATTTTATTTTTTTATTTTGAAACAAGGTCTCCCTAAGTTGCTGAGGCTGGCCCCAAATCTGTGATCCTCCTGTCTCAGCCTCCCAGGTATGGTGATTACAGGAAGGGACCAGGTGACCGGAGCTGCAGCGGAGGTTGTGGCTAGGGGACCGGGAGAGTGCCTGGCCCAGTGGCACTTAAAGGCCAGATGCTCATGGGGCGGGGGTGTACTCACTGGCTGCCCACCACAGTGGACAATGACCTGCTATGTTCTTGTCCTGGTCTTTCTTTCACAGTGGCCCCGGGGTCCCTCCTGGCTGCCTTTTCCCTCTCTTCAGTCAGATTGCTATTGTACACCTGTGATCCCAGTCCTTGGGAGGCTGAGACAGGAGGATCATAGGTTGGAGGCCAGCCTCAGCAACTTAGCAAGACACTCAGCAACTTAGTGAGGCTGTTTCAAAACAAAAACTCAAAAGGGCTGGGGGTGTAGCTCCAAGGTAGAGCACCCCTGGATTCCATCAAAAAAGGATTTTGTTTTCTGGTTGTCATTGGGGACGGGGTGGTCCACACATTATCTGATGAGGCCATCTCTTCCTGGGGTCCCCGCTGGCAAGCTTTAAGGTGTGCATGCGTGTGTGCGCACGTGCGTGTGTGTTTACACCAATAGATACATTTTCTTGCGGGGAGCACAGGCCCATCCAGATGACTCATCTTTTGAGGGTTTCGCACTTTGAGCTTATGAAATGTTTCTCCAGTCAGCAGAGAGCCAAGGGCCCGGGCCTGTCTTATCAGCTTCCCAGAGGAGTTTGCAGCCCATAAAACCCGGAGCTCCACTCCCCGCAGAGAAAACATCTGCACCTGGGTTTCTTGGCCCAGGGAAGGTTATTTAGTCACCTGTGGTAGAGGGTGGCCATTGTTCCGCCCGAAGCATCCGGAGAGACGGACAGACGGCCACGGGGCCCCGCAGGGATGCGCGTTCCTCTGGCTCATCTTTTATCCTGGAAAGTAAAACAGCCGCGATGGCGTTCCTGGACCAGCAGTGCTGATCTCAGTCTCTCTCCAAACGCAGCTGCCGCCTGGTGCTCCAAGGGCCGGGGCCACTAACTCGTGCGGTACCAAGATAATGCGTGTCTGTATTTCTAGATGTGGAGCTCAAGGGAAGTTACAGGAAACAGCGTGACCTGTGTGGAAAGGGACCCGAGTACATCTCAAAGTCGTGTGAACAATTCCCGCCCGGCTCCCTGGGGCGCACTTGGTCTCCGTGCACAAAACACAGGGCGGTGCCGTCATCGCATCTCCAAGTGGCTCTTGGACAAAAACATAAGTCACTCGGGGAGGCCCCGACCATCGCCTGCCCTGGGTCCTTTCCTCTCATCTGTGCACCAGAATCGGACGATTCTGTGAACCAAAGAGCAGCAATATTTCACCGTTGGCTTCATGTCAAAGAGATTTTACCAAGAGGTCCCGGTGGGTCCAGCCAAGAACCAAGAGCCAACACGCTCCTCCT
>PVJS01042882.1:0-17306 GCA_004027185.1 Glis glis
AAGTTGCGGAGGGCCTCACTAAGGATAGAGAGAGAGAGAGAGAGAGAGAGAGAGAGAGAGAGAAAGGGAGAATTCTGACAGAGACAGAGACAGAGCTGAGGCTGGCCGCGAACCCGGATCCTCCGGTCTCTGCCTCCCAAAGTACTGGGATTACAAGCGTGCGCCACCATGCCCGGCTTGTTATTGTTTTGAAACAGGGTCTCACTAGGTTGCTGAGAGTCTTGCTAAGTTGCTGAGGCTGGTCTCAAGCCTGCTATACTCCTGTATCAGCCTCAAGTACTGGGATTATAGAGGGGCGCCACCACACCCAGCAGACTGTAGACTCTAACTTTATGAAGGAAGCATTTTCAGAATCGCCTATATTAAGGTGGGAGAGCTGAGCCTTTATGTCCCTGCTTAGACCAGACATTGCACACAGGCTGGCCCGTGAAGGTGACATGAACTTGGGCCATGCAGATGTATTTGGTGAGGGCAAGGCCCAGAGAGATACTGTACTGAGATCCATCACCTACCCGCACTACCAGCTGCTGGGGACATGAGTGCCTTGTGTGTAACACACTACATTATTTATTCCAGCATTTATATAATCTAGGTATCAAGTTAAGATGAAGTCATGTTGGATTGCTATGGGTCCTACCACAAAATAAAATAAAATAAAATATTAAAAAAAATAAAACCACACTTGTAATCCCAGTACTTGGGAGGCTGAGACCGGAGGATCCGGGTTCGTGGCCAGCCTCAGCTACTTAGTGAGGCCCTCCGCAACTTAGTGAGACCCTGTTTCAAAATAAAGAATAAAAAATAGGGCTGGGGGTGTAGCCCGGCAGTAGAATGCCCCTGGGTTCAATCCCTGGTACCGCAAATAAATAAATAAATAAATAAATAAATAAAACACCATGAGATGGGCCCTAAGAATAATGACTAGTGAGGGTTCTTATCAGAAGATGAGTGAACATACACAGACACAGAGGAGACACAGAGAGAAGAAGATCATGTGAAAACAGAGGCAGAGACTGGAGTTACGCTTCACAAACCAAGGCAGCCCAAGGTTTGCCCAACAACCACCGGAAACTAAGAAAAGACAAGGAAGGATTCTTCCCGGGAGCCTTCAGAGAGAGCGTGCACTTGCTGCCACCTTGATTTCAGGCTTCTGGCTTCCAGCATCGTGAGAGAATCAATGTCGGTTGGTTTCAGCAAGCAGGTTCGTGGTAATTTATAAAGGCAACCCAAGGAAACTAATAAAAGAGGATTCCTTCCAGAGAGCAGAGCTAGAATCAAAACTGTACCCTCTTCTATTATTTATACAAACTTTTCAAAGGAACTTGTGCTTTTTGAGAACTGCCTCTTTTGTTCCCCAATTTTATCTAGCCCTTCTTTGCTTTGCTCTAATTACTCCTGTCTTGCTCAAATTGGGAGATGTCACACCAGTGAGTTTGACCCAGAAAGAGGATTAGGTTTAAGAGTTTATCGGGTGTAGGCTGCTCCAGTAGTTTCAGACCTAACCATAGGCTGCTTTAACTCACCCATGCATTGGATTCTGCAAAGCCCTTTCCAGTCACAGTCGATGCCCTCAGATTGGTTTGTTGGACTTCTCAGGGAGTTCTTGTTAGATGTTTGGAGTCTGACTATCCTTCTGGCCATCAGAAGTCTTGTTATCCTCTCCATACAAATATTCTTAAGTCATGTAAGTCTGGTGGCTGTCATTGCTTGTATTTTATGGCCTATCGGATACCTTATCTGTGGTCTTTGATTTGCCATCCTAATTATTCTGGATTTTTATGAGGGATGCAGGGAGATATATCATCTGTGAGTCCTCTCATGGTATTAGACTATCGTTCAACAATAGCTACTCCCCTTATCACCAACTCCGAGGGAGAGGTCTGTGTTCCTGCTTTGTCAATGTTGCCTTTGGCCATGTGACTTGCGCTGGCCAGTGCAATGGAGTACCAGTGACTATCTGACAATTCTGAGTCTAAATTTACATTCAAGGGATGTTTTGTTCACCCTTCTGGGAGCTTCAGACATGTACCATGAAAAGAACATGCTCCAAGTATTTACCACCTCTCTGGCTGGGGCCCCCAAATAAGATATATGAAACACAGGCACCCAGCCAGTCTGCAGGCCTGCGAACATGAAGACATATGCCCACTACTGCATGTCATTGAGTTTTAGAGTCATTTGTTATGCAACATTATTGTGGCAGCTGCTGACTAACACATCGTTTTTATTTGTGATGACTGATGTGTATATTAAGGAATAGAATAGAGTTGATAAAGTAACTATATCCCTGAGTCAAATCCATCCTGCATCCTGTTTATCTTAGACCTTGGAATCAAGAATAGCTTTTAGATATTTTTTCTGTGTGTGTGGGGGTGGGGGTACTGGGAATTGAACCCAGGGGCATTCTACCTCAGAACTACATTTCAATTTTTTATCCCCAGCCCTATTTTATTTTTATTTTGAAACAGTCTCTATAGGGTGATGAGAGTCTCACTATTTGCTGAGGCTATCCTCGAACCTGAGATCCTCCTGTCTCAGCTTCCTAAGTACTGGGATTATAGGCATGCAGCACCATGCCTGGCTTAGCTTTTAGATTTTTAAAGGTTATAAGATTTCTTTTTGAAAAGCAACAGAGATTGTATATGGCCCATAAAGCCTAAAATACTTAACATCTGGCCCCTTACGTGTAAAAAACATCTGTCAACTCCTAAAAATAGAGGAGAGAACCTGAGATACAAAGCAGGAGATCTCGGGTCTGTATGTCCTGACTTAGGTGATTGGAGCCTCGGTTTCCCTATGAGCTGGTTGGAGTATCATCCCGGAGATCCC
The DNA here is from genome assembly GCA_004027185.1 of Glis glis. NCBI lineage: Eukaryota > Metazoa > Chordata > Mammalia > Rodentia > Gliridae > Glis > Glis glis. The sequence goes on from PVJS01042882.1 coordinate 2,830, forward strand.
TTCCAGTCTAGGATTTTTTTTTTTTTTTTTTTTTGCGGTACTGGGGATTGAACCCAGGGGCGTTCTACTCCGCGCTACACCCCGGCCCTATTTTTTATACTTTACTTTGAAACCAGGTCTCACAAAGTTGTAGAGGGCCTCACTAAGGAGAGAGAGAGAGACAGAGAGAGAGAGAGCGAGCTGAGGCTGGCCGCGAACCCGGATCCTCCGGTCTCCGCCTCCCAAAGTACTGGGATTACAAGCGTGCACCACCACGCCCGGCCCAGTCTAGGATTTTACATGAAATACAAAAGCTACTTATTTGAAGTGCTCATCTTGAGGATATCAGCATCTTCACATTTGTGTACATCCTGACAAATAATGATTACAACGATAGATATAAAAGGGTTTCCAGAATAAAGGCAAAACTCCCTAGAGAAGACACAATTTGAGCTGGGGGCTGGGAAGTGGGGCAAAGGGAACAGTCTACGCCCGTAGAGCAGGATGCATATGTACCATGCATTCATTAGCCACGTTCCCTGCCCAAGATTGCTTTGTGACTCAGACTACAAATCTCTAATCTATGACTAACTAGCAAAAGAAGAAGAAGGAAAGCCACAGTGTGAGTGTGTGCGCATGTAACATCTGATTTGACTATAGCAGCAAGAAATTGGTCTTTTGTGAATTGATGTGATTTAGAGACGCCTACCAAATAAAAGTATGGCACTTCAGGAAGAGAGGAATAAAATACCAGTGTTTTATTGGAATGATGCTGTGTAGCTGAAAAATTGTTGAGTTTGGGAAATGGAGAAATTGCGTCTTTCAGAGTATCAGCATGCGCGAGTGCCCTTTGGAAGCATGCTATTTGGTTGCTCTTCGATTCATACTCAGCATACCTAATATTTTCCTGTCTCCCCTGCCCTGCTATGCTGACTTGGAAAGGTAGCTGGGGGAAGTCATCATTAGCAAAGCTGGTGACTTGGCTCCTGGAGGGAAGCAAATCCCATTCTATTCTTGATAGGACACCCAATGTGTGATCTAATGTCCTCACTTCCTTGGAGGGAAATATAATCCACTTTAATATTATGTAAAATTGTGGAATGATTGAAGTGCTAACACAGATCCCTCCACCCGACATTTTATATGAAGAACATCTGCTTGGAATCCTTTTGTTCTTAGTACTGAAGAGAACAAATGTTGTATCCTTAAAGAACAGGAATTTCTCTTTTGGAGAAGGTGAATCAATATGGAGATCATTAGTGAAGCCAAGGCGTATTTCTTCTTCCTCATTATATAACCTAGAATAAAATTCTATCCTTCTCTTATTGGCATTTTACATTTGTATTGGATGTGGTCAATGTTTAACATTCCATATTAAATCTGTGTGCCACCAAAATATTTCCAGTGAAGTTATCCCGATGAAGACTACATTTTTGGTAAAAGAGCTCATTTGGATCTAATTTTCTTTTCTTTCTTTTTGTGGTACTGGGGATTGATCCCAGGTGCACTCTACCTCTGACCTACACCCCAGCCCTATTTTTTAGTTTTATCTTGAAGCAGGATCCCGCTAGGTTGCTGAGGCTCCTTGCTGAGGCTGTCCTTGAACCTGCGATCCTCTTGTCTCAGCCTCCCAAATACTGGGATTACAGGCATGCACCACCACACCCGGCTGGATCTATTTTCTAAACAGGCTCATATTGTCTTTGTAGCTGAGTCAAACTCAGTTTTCTATTGTGAGGGAATAATATATCATACTTAGCCAATTTTCCATAAGTTGAGAATTACAGAGTTTCAGTGTTCCTGTTGGAACTCTTCTCTCCAGCCCAGTGGGGTCCTTTCAGGAAGGAAGGAACATAGATAAGTTTAAGAAAAAAGAACAAAACATTCGTATAGCACTGAACAGGTTACAGGCCGTTTCCTCAGTGCTGTTTTGGTAACTTGCATTGAGCAAACACAGAAGTTTGGAAGAGGATTAATGGTGAGAGGAAATGTAATTTAAATCTGTGTCCCATGGAGAGGATTGGATGAATAAAGGCTTCACCAAGTCCCCAGTCCCTTGTACAGCCCTTTGGAGGATATCATATCATCTGTGCTGACCTCTGGGTCGCTCCTATGTTGCTTCAATGAGCTATGTTCCCACTGAGCTTGCTACAGCCCCGCAAACAGGTCTCAGAAAATACAAGAGCAGGGGACACGGCTTTGAAATCGCAGTGTGGAAAGTTTAGGACCACAGAAAGAAGTTCCACTTCACAGAGTGAAGAACTCCATTCAAAGAGGTAGAACTGGCGAAAATACTTATAAATGTTCCTTTTATGCTTGGCTCAGGGCACTTTGCTGAGCTGGGGGCAAATTTTAAAGTGATTGAGTCTGGCTGGGCCACTTCAGTGGTTGGATCATCAGTGTTAGAGCTGGGAAGCAAGGAACAGCGCCACGATCTTGCTAACATAACGCCACCTAAGGAGGCTTGAACGAATCCAGGAATTGTATTCGTTTACGAGGATAAAAGGCAATGTATTTTGTTTTTGTTTTGTTGCCTGCAAGAGTATCCCAGACTATTAGAGAGAAAGATGAAACAGGCATTTTGTCCATTCCAGAATGGAGAATCACAAAGTTGTCACAGAAAGACACAGAAGTGGTCAATAATTGTTTATAGAAGACGAGAGAGCAGAGTTGAGAGAGCTTCATGGTTTAGGCAAGTGGCTGAGGCTGGTGATTGTCCAGTAACGCGATTGGTAGTGGGAGAATTTTGGTGGGCCTTGGTTGAACTGCTGGCTTTGGGCCAGTCTGTATCCCTTCTAATTTTCCCCACGCCTAATCACCAGTTTTCTCATAGTTCTTTGAAGTATCCGATCTCTGTCCACAATTTTTCTCTTTAGGTTATCTGGAGTCAGTTTCTGTATTATGCAGTCAAGAATACTGACTGGAACAGTCTTGATTAGTAATCAGAAATAAGAATTTGGCTATTGGTGACTTGCAATAGCTGGGTAGAGCGATCACCTGTGGTGTCCTCTGAGGGATGTAGTGACTTGCTGCAAGGGACCAGTATGAAGAACCTGAGAAATTCAATGTGTTTGGGGGCAGATGGCTGCTTCTAACAACAGCTTGTTCCTGAAAGAGAATGGCGGGCTTACGTCCTGAAATTCTTGGTTTAAGGAAAGACACCATAAAAGACTCATGATGGCCAAGTTAGAGAAAGATAATGACAAAAACATTCAATTCCTGCAGGTTCTGGTCTGAGATAGCTAAAAACTAGATAAAAGATTGAATGTCTGACATGAACTATTAGCCTTGCTACGTCTCTTTCGTGAAAGTTTAAGGCACTGATCAAGAAAGATTGGCATGCCAAAGACCAGAGCGTGAATATATGTGAGGAATCAGAGGGCTCTGAGGATATGAAAACCCCAAACCTGTTCTCAGTATCCCCTGCTACCTTAAGAGTTCCCTTCCTCTATGTTTGATGAGGTTATTTACCCATTTATTATAATCCTGTAATTCAGAGTTTTCAGAATTATAGCGTCCAATCCCATCACACCCTAAAAGTGGCAATTATGCTATCAGAGCTATAAGAATGATTATACAACAAAAGGGTAACAAAAGTTGGCTACTTTCTAAAGGAAAACAGGATTGAGGAATGTATGTGCAAATGGATTCTAAAGGAGCTGGACCTGGAAAGGAATCTCATCATATTAGAACTACCTGAATTGACTGCTGTAAATGAACTCATCAGAGAGTCTAGATTAATTTTCTATTTAAAAACCTAGTAGTAGTTCTAATCTTCTGTTCTTGTTCTTGGCTGATTGAAATGTAGACTCAATACTTTTCTACTCTGAGTGAGGTTTAGATGTGAGAAATGGCTTGAAATAATGTAGATGACTTCAGGTCATAAGAATCTTGCAGCATATTTATCATATGACTTCTAACTAACTCCCTAACAGTAGCATGAGCAAGAGAAATCTTATTCTAAGCCTTCTGCAAAAGGACCTGTAACCATTTACCAGGATTAATGCACTAACCGTCTGGGTAATATTAAGCAGGAACTCTGAGTTAGTACGAATCCTGGCAACATAGTATGTCATTATATTCCTGCAGTAGGTATAGAATTTTAATCCAAATCCCCCTCACAAATGCCACTAAGTTCTCGAAATTCCACTGAAATTAATTTTCCATGTGTTATTTGTTGGAACAATTATCCTTATGTGTTGAAATAATTATCTGTGGCAAATAGAAGAATGGGCCAAATAGATGTCCCTGAAGTTCCTCTTAGCCAAATAATAAATCATTCCTGAAAAAAAAATATCAAAAAGAATCATGTTACTATCAATGACATAAAACAGTAGAAGGTTGGCACATGCCAGGGATGGACAGGTTTCAAAGAATGACAATACACTATTGTAAATTGAAGCAGATAGTCATTCCAATTGCTGTTGCTGGTTCTGATGTCATTTTTGTAGTGGCTTGACTATTGGTCTGGCAATTATTTTATCTTTATCTCATTAGGAACATTAAAAGCAGATTTCTTCCTCTGGTTAGGGTCATTAGTACATCTTCATAGTCTTGCCTCAGGTTTAAGTCATTTATCCGAATCTGTGCCACACAATTTATTCTTCAAAGACATTAATTATCTTCCCAACTGGTTGATTACTCTGATGAGTTAAGATTGGTAAAATACTGAAGACAAGGACACTTCATTCACGAAGCCAATAAAAAGTGCATTGGTAGGGGGGTTCTAGAATCTTTGAGATGCTTGACAGCAACTATCCTCTGTAGGCCAGGATCAATGACAGGGAGACTTGACTTCCTAATATGAAGAGGGACGATGGGATTGGGGAAAACCAAAACAAGCAGCCACATTTAACCATCAGAGGCAAGGTTGATGTCATTACTGTACTGAGCAGAAAGGCTGAGGTTAAGATACCTGGACCTGCAGATTTTCTATTATTATAGTTAATCACAATATTCCTAAGGGTAATGCAGGTAGGAGACTGGCTAAGGTGTCACGTCAATTGTACTATCAGGAAAAAACTAGATTTTGTGAGAAGACTCACAACAGTTCCCAGATCTAAGTCAGAGCTTATTGATTGAAAGAGAAGCCTGGTTCCCTGAAGGAAAGGACCTACAATATCACTACAAATCTATCTATCTAATATCAACCTCTATCTCTGTCTATCTTCCTGAAATCATTCCTGAAATGGAGCTCTGGCTTCCTGTTAAGGTAACTGTACTCTAGGAAAAGGAGAGTACCTAGACTTTTTGAGGCCTGTTAGATAGAAAACAAATTTGATACCAGAGGATGTGACATACTGTCCCAATCCCATAGTGAGAGTAGGAGCTTATGGAGATCAAATGATAAATGAAATTTTTGGCCACAAACAAATTGGCTTTAGTAGGGCCTCAGATCTACCCATGGATATTTCATCAGTTCCCAAATATATAATTGAGATTAACATATTTAGTAACCAGTAGAATTCTCAATTTTATTTTCTCACATGTGAATTAGGACCACTGTATTAGGAAGGGCTGACATGGAAGCTCCTGTGACATCTTCATATGTAATACTTAACTCCTGGAGGAACTGCAGAGATTAGCAACAGCATTAAATGCTTCATTGATGCAGGGGTGAGTCTTTATTATATCCCCTTTTAGAGACATTGTGGCCTCTAAAAACCCAGATGGATCTTGACAGATGATGAGAGACTATACATTTAATAAGGTGATAATGTGATATACAGCTGCTATGCCAGATGTGGTCTGTTTACCAAATTGATTAACATAACCTCTGGACTTTTGTCTGTGGTAATCAATTTAGAGAGTTCTTCCTTTTCTTTCCTTTCCTTTCCTTTCCTTTCCTTTCCTTTCCTTTCCTTTCCTTTCGTTTTCTTTCCTTCCTTCCTTCCTTCCTTCCTTCCTTCCTTCCTTCCTTCCTTCCTTTTCTTCTTCTTCTTCTTCTTCTTCTTCTTCTTCTTCTTCTTCTTCTTGGGATTGAACCCAGGAGCATCCACCCTCCGAGCTACACCCCCACTCCTTTTTATTTTGAAACTTGGGATTGAACCCAGGGGCACACTACCTTCGAGCTACACCCCCAGTCCTTTTATTTTGAAACAGGGTCTTGCTAAGTTGCTGAGGGTATTGCTAAATTGCCGAGCCTGGCGTTGAACCTGTGATCCTCCTGGCTCAGCCTCCCAAGCACTAGAATTACAGGTGTATACCACTATGACCAGCAAGTGCTTTCTTCTGGATACCCATTAGTAAAAACAGGACCAAAAGCCAATACATGTATATAGCAAGGACAGCAGTACATCTTCTCTTGTGTATATTGGGACTACATAAACCTTAGATTTTGTTGTATGGATACAATCTGTAGGAATGTTGATCACCTTGACATTTCCTACATTATCATACTGGCCCAGTATATTTTGGACATCCTACTGTGTTAACCCTGTTAGTAGTTAGTGGTAAATACTGTGGATATTCTTACAAAGCACAAGCTTTTCAGCATGAGCAAATAATCCCCATGAAGATTAAGGTACTTGTAACATTGATGTAGCTTTAGATGTTCAGTGGTTTTGAGAGCAAAGAACATTCTTTCTGATATAGAAGGAAAACTACCCTGTGTGCCCAGTCACTAAGGAAGGGGCACAGAGTGTGGTAGACCTCTGGATTTTGGAGACAGCATATATCACACTTGTGAATAATATTCTAACCTACTTATCCTGTGACCTAAAATACTGCCAGTTTTGAGTGGGACACAGAGTAAGAGAAGGCTCCGGACAAAGTATAGGATTGCAGTCCAAACTGGCACATCACTTGACCATGCGATTCAACTGGTACAGTGGATTGTGATGATCCTATAAGGACCCTGAGAGGATCCTCTGGAAAACCTCAAAAGAAAGGTGTCAGCACAGACCCAAAGCCATGACTTTCAGAGCAGAGACTCACCCTCATCTGAGGCATTTCATCAGGTTCTCTCACTATCCTACAGTGTCAGCTCTTTGCTGTAGCTGCTACCACAGTCCCCAACTTCATTAGGACTCCCAAGACCCTATGACCTAGACCCATGCCCGAGTCTATGGCTGGTCCCACCACTTCCTGTGGAGAAGGAAAATATCCCTAGAGTGAAGGGCATCAAGCAGTATTTCTTATTATCTGATTTCAGAAGTGATTTTTCAAGACAATTTAGGACTTGATGAGAGTAAGATTAGAATATTGATGTCCAAGCGTTTGGGGGGAAGTTATGTGAATGGATTTCCAAGAACGGACTCAGAATTTCAAGGATATGTGTGTCTCATGTGTAAGCCCATGAAAAGACTTTTCTGCAAAGCTCTCAATAATTAGGGAGATGTCAGTCATCCTTTTCCTTAATAAGCTCAGGAGCAAAATGTCTACAGAGGCAGCAATATAGTCTATGCATTACTTGAGAACTTGGACCTAACCTCTTAAATTTGATTTGGCTTCTGTTCTTGCTGTGTGTCCAGTTGTCAGCAAAGGGTGACCGACCCTTAGTTCTACTATGACAACATACTTGGTAGTGGACAGCAGTCTATCACATGTTGGCTTTTGGATTTTATTTGACTTGATTTTCATCCTAGAGTGAAGTACAATATTCCTTCACTGAGTAGATATCTATTTTGGATGTAAACTTTTTTCCTTGTTTACTAGGCCTTTTTCTTGGTTGCTCAATCAACATTGCTCCTGAACAAGTAACTCACTTCACAGTGAAAGAAGCAAGGCCACTGACTGACACCCATGGTGTTCATGGGTCTTATGTGCCCTAAAGTAGCAAGCCATATGGAACAATGGAGTGGCCTATCAAAGGTTTAGTTATGCTGAGCATGGTGGCACAGGCCTGTAATCCCAGTACTTGGGAGGCTGCAACAAGAGGATCACAGGTTCAAGGCCAGCCTCAGCAACTTAATGAGACTCTCAGCAACCTAGTGAGACCTTGGTCAAAATAAAATCAGGCTAGGGAAATAACTTGTAGATAGAATGCACTTGGGTTCAATCCCTAGTGCCAAAAAAAAGATTTATTTATGACACTATCTGGGAGACAATCTCTTGCAACAACAATGTGATCGAACCCATGTATCCAGGACAGACAGGGTGGCTGCTGCTAGGAACAGGGAGGAATATGTGTAAAACCTGGTGTGCTCTTTGTACTGGTGTTTTTATTGTATTTCCATAGAAAGAAGACCACCAAGGACTCACAGGTATCTTTGGAATGAGGCTTTAAATCCTCTCAAAGTAAAGACATTTACAATTTACCAATTTCATTTGTTTTCCAAATGGGATGAAAGCCCTGAGCGTTATGAGGACTGAATGATTGATTTGCCTTTAAAGGGGAATTTGACCTCAGATCCTCCATGAGAAAGCTGGATGGTATAACTTATGAGTTTTGACTTCTCCCTGTGTGTGCGGTGGGAGCGCAGATGGGAATGCGTTTTGAATTGAATACATGAAGGAAGGAATTACAACTGTTACACAGAACCATTGTTGTTTTATTTTGCTTTGTTTCTGTGGTACTGGGGCTTGAACTCAGCGACGTTCTACCTTGGAGATACATATTTTGAAACAGGGTCTCGCTAAGTTATGGAGGGCCTCACTAAGTGGCTGAAGCTGGCCTGAAACCTGAGATCCTCCTGTCTAAGCCTCCCGAGTACTGGAATTACAGGTGTGTGTCACCACACATAGCTCAGAACCATTTTTAAAGGATTTACAATAATAGGAAGAATGGCCCTGTAGGTATTATATAAACAAGCTGGTGGTCTGGTGAAATGTCTGGTCATTCAGTTGGTATTGTATCAAGGTTTAATTTTTATTTTTATTTATTTTTTTGTGTGTGTGTGTGCGCATGTGTGTGTGTGTGCGCGCACACGTGAGCATGTGTGTGTGTGCTACCTCTGAGCTTCACCCCTGACCTATTTTATTTTGAAACAGGGTCTTACTAAGTTATGATGCATTGACTTCAAACCTACAATCCTCCTGTCTCAGCCTCCCAAGTTCTGGGATCACAGGCCTGTACCACCATGCCTTGCTGTTTGTTTTGTTAAAGGATTTCTCATATTATCTTTACCACAATGCTATGCTGTAGACAATTCCATCAGAGTGGTTTTACAAATGAGGAAACTTAGGCACAGAGGTTAAGAAACTCGGCAAAGATCACACCTCTGGCGCTGCCAGTTTTAAACCGAAACACCTTGACTCTTGATCCTGTGGTTTTCATTTACTCTACCTGTACTTTCTAGTAAATGTGAACAGGAATTACCTGGAAATTCTGTTAAAGAGCTGATTTTGATTTTGGTGCTTATTAAAATGCAGACTTGTGCATGTGTGCATGTACATGCACCTCTATGAGCGTGAGCGTGTGTGTGTGTGTGTGTGTGTGTGTGTGTGTGTGTGCGCGCGCTCACTGAGATTCTGTGTTTCTAACAAGCTTCTGCGTGATGCTGATGGTGCTGGCCTGTGTATGACACTGTGGGTAGAAGGGACCAGCCGGGTGGGAGGCAAATACATATTTGCATACGTGGATCCAGGTGATCTTGGCCAGCTCCAACCTCTGCCACTTATCACCTGCCATTTCTACCTCATCCCATTCTGTCCACTCACCCCTGTACTTTGTAATTTATACACTTGAAACCACCTGTGCTGTCGAGTCCTTACCCTTTCCAGCCACGTGCTCTTCTGTGCCTATTCCTGTCTCCTTCTCCTTCTGCCTGAAAGGACTTCATCTTTGAGATGTCACTGCCGCAAATACTTTGCTGACCTTGCCCAATTCAGCATTGCTTGTTTCTTCTGCTTTTCTGCCCAGGGAGCATGCTTTTGGTGTTAGCACTTACCATTTCGTACTGTACTTATTTGTTTGAATTTCTGCCTCTCCCACCAGATGGTGAGCTATTCCTGGGCAAATACAATGCTCTGTTTATCTATACAGTCTTAGCACATGTGTCAGACACCTGCGAGGTGCCAGAGAAATGTTTCTAGAGTGCATGAATAAAGGAAAGAATAATTGGATATATGAGCGAGTGAATAAGCCAGAGGCAAGGTCATATATTTGAGACTCTAACAGTAATCTACAAACCCTTTGAATTGTACATCCCTTCTAAAAACTTGAGCATGTATTATGCACATGTACACATTATTGCATTAATATCTTATGTGCATTTAAGACAAATTCAAGATAGATTAAGAAAGGGTGAGCTAAAAACAAAAGTATAAATAAAAGGTTTACTTTTTTATGGGTATATCCCAATGTAATGTCTTGTATGCCCTAGAGACCCTTAGCCTAGAACAATAAGTGAAGTTAACTAAATTTACCAAGGGATAGAATTCACTTAAGTAGTACTCTAATGAATAGGAATAAGAAGAAATAAACAGGGAAGAAAGAAATAGGTCCAGGTAAGTATAGGATTTTCAGGGACTGGGACTTTAGATTCATTCGAAAGCAAGCCAAGAAATTGTACAAAGTCTTCTAAAACTCAGTGTGAGAAATCTCTGAGGCTGGCTAGCAAATGCCTTCTCTGAGGACTAATGACTGAATCCAGACACCCAAACTGGAGGGAAGCAAGACCCTGGTGGCCCAAGAGGGTGATTCAAGACTCAAACTGAACACACCCTGGCTGAAAATGAAAACTCCTAATTTAGCATTAGATCATTTCAAGTTTGAGATGAATAATGGTCTTCCATATGGAGAAAGAGGTTCCTTTCTTCTATTTCCCTTTGTTATTGAAAGTAAGCATTTAAGACTTCGGGGTGTTCATGTCATAGCTGGAGGAGGAGGAGAGGTGATCCAGGACAAAGGTCAACCCCCATGTGGAAGCAGGAGCACTTGATTAGGCTGCTGAGGATGCAGGGATGGGGGTGTGGGCCCAGATCCCTTTCTGACTCCCAGACAAGGGGTTCAGTGTGCGGTGGTCTACATGGTTGTGTCTCCCCAACATCCACATATTGGAACCCACCTTCCACGAGATGGGATTAGCAAGTAGGACCCTTTGGGAGGTGAGCAGGTCCTGAGGACAGAGCTAATCCTATATCCCCACTAGTAACGGGATTAGTGTCCTTATCAAAGAGACCCCAGAGAGCTAGCTAGCCTCTTCTACTATGTGAAGATGCAGCCGGAAGGGGTCATCTGTAAACCAGAGAGCAAGCTTTCCCCAGGCATTGAACCTGCCAGGGCCTTCATCCTGGACTTCCCAGCCTTCAGAACTCCTAGAAATAAATTTCTGTTGTCCATAGGCCACTCATAAAATATACTGTAAACAAAAAAGGCAGATTCTCCCCCAAGTTGCCATGCCTGCTCATATGTATTCCAAACTGCAGAACTGGGTGGCATCCCTTGGTAACCCACAGCTCTGCCTTGATCATTTCCTCTTCCTCCATGCCCAGCCCACTGCAAAGGCCCTGGAGGTTGCTGGCACCCTGGAAAACACACAGTTCCCTCTGCAATTGTATGTCCTCGACCCCTGCTAAGCCAAAGCTCCTAGATGACTAGAGATGTGTACAGGTGAGGCTTGATGTCCTTGGAGGGTAATGATGGTCTGCGAGACGTTGTATGATGCTTATCTGGGAATCAAGCTTCAACATATAACCTTGATTTGTACATGGGTCCCTGAAGGAGATGTTTCAAAGGTGCCCAGGGTCAGTTTCCACTCACTGTCCCCTCCTGTCTCATAGGCTCAGTGATCCTTAGCTGTCCCTTGATGAAGTCCTTCTCAACCAAATTGGAAGATGTCAGGATTCTGGTGGTCCAGCCTTGAACCCTTCCCTCATCTGGAAGGCTGTGCCAGGCAGGTGCATTTTGCCTCAGTGTCTCTTCCTGCTCATCAGCTACTTCGTAGACATGCCCTACTGCCCTCTCTGCTACCTCCCGTCTCTTCCTGACTCCCAGTTGAGTATGTGTATGTATATGTGTGTATGTATGTATGTATGTATGTATGTATATATGTATATATATATATATGTGTGTGTGTGTGTGTGTGTGTGTGTGTGTATGTGTGTACTCAATAGAGAGTATATTGACTTTATCTCTGAACTCTACAATGAGATAATGAGTTATAATTAGGCAAAGTTATTGCTCTCGTTGATTCCTTCTGGTTTTCCTCTCTCACACTCATTTTGACATTTCTTCCCTAATTTAGATGTCCCACCTCTTAGCTCCTGCAGCTCCTGTACATACTGTGCTCCTAACAGCTGAGTGTGATATTTTAAGAGGATGGATTCTAGTGCCAGATGCACAAGCCATGCAACTTTGAGTAAACTCTTTCTCTCTCTTTCTCTCTCTCTCTCTCTCTCTCTCTCTCTCTCTCTATTAATCTGTAAAATAAAGCTAATAAAAATACCTTCCTTCCAGAAGTGTTATGAAGATTAACTGAGGTTTATTTTTAAAGGACTTTGAAACCAGGGGTGGTGGTGCACACCTGTAATCTCAGTACTAGTACTTGGGAGGCTGAGACAAGAGGATCATAGGTTCAGGGCCAGCCTCGGGAACTTAGTGAGACCCTGTTTCAAATGTAGACAATAAAATAGGGCTGGGGGTGTGGCTCGGAAGTCAAATGCCCCTGAGATCAATCCCAAATGCCCCCTAAAGATTCTTTGAAAGTGCTTGATAGAAAGTAAATACTGTCGTGAATATTGGTCACTATTACAACACTTAACACATGTCCCCAAGCACTGATTTGCTCCTCTGCCCCCCTGACCAGACCAGACTGTAATTTCTTTAAGGCCGGGAGTATATTTTATGTATCTTTTCATTGCCTGTCGGTGCACAGCGACTGTCGGAGAATAGATTTTCAATAAAGGCTTGCAGAATGGATCAATGAAACCACAGTTTGTTTAGGAACGAAGCCTTAAACAAAATTTTACTCTTTTCTTATAGAGTAAAATATACTCTCTAAGTAAATTGTCTACACTTGCTGCATGCCACCCTCTAATCGTTACATCATTCTGATTGACAATCAATATTGCTCCTGCTTATCTTTCTAGTATCTATTTCATTATAGATCGGATAATCCCACTTTGCTTATCAGGTGTCTTAGATTGTGTGTGGCTATCACAGGATACCTGAGACTGGGAAATTTACAAGGAATAGAGATTTGTTTCTTACAGGTCTGGAGGCTGAAAGTCCAAGGTTAAGGGATTTGGATCTGGTCCAAGACTTGGTCTTCTTGCTGTGTTATCCCATGACAGAAGACAGAAGGGAAAGAGAGCATAAGACAGAGTATAAGAGAGAGTGGGTTCCTTTGATCAGGGTAACTAAAGCACTTCTTCTATATCAACATTAATTCACTCACAAATGTATCAGCATTAATTCATTGACAGGGCAGAGCCCTTGAGACCTAATAACATCTTAAAATCCCCACCTCTCAGCACTGTCACATTGGAGATAGTTTCTAACAAATGAACTTGGGGACACATTTAAGCTATAGCATTACATATCAATAAATAGGCTTTAAGCTATGGAACATTTTAGGAGTGCTGGGGATTGAACCCAGGGGCATTCTACCTCTGAGCTACACCCCTAGTCCTATTTTATTTATGTTTTTTTATGTGGTACTGGGGATGGAACCCAGGGGCATTTCACCTCCAAGCTATACCCCCAGACCTATTTTTTATGTTTTATTTTGAAACAGGGTCTCACTAAGTTGCAGAGGGCATCACTAAGTAGCTGAGGCTGGCCGCGAACCCAGATCCTCCCATCTCAGCCTCCCAAATACTGGGATTACAAGGGTGCGCCACCATGCCCGGCCTATTTTATTTTATTTTTTTGAAACAGGGTCTCATTAAGTTTCTGAGGGTTTCACTAAGTTGGTGAGACTGGCCTCAAACCTGTGATCCTCCTGTCTCAGCCCCCCAAGTACTGGGATTAAAAGTATGTGCCACCACACCCAGCTAGTTATGGAACATTTTAAATAGAGTCCCAGTTAGTGATTCTTGACAGGCAAAACCAAAATGATTGACCTCCCCATCCCACCATATCCTTACATCTTAACTCTCCTATTGTAGCTGGGTTAAATCTTTTCAGATTCCTGCTGAGGAGATGGGAGTCCATGGCATGTGCCACACACCCGTCCACATTTTTCTTCCTGCTGACATGACCTGGTTTCTTTCTCCATCACCTACAGTTAGCAATGTCACCTCTAAGCTCCTTGCACTTCTCCATGTCTCCCTCACGATAACATGAGTCCGCTGTTTGTGCAGGGAAGTACAGACCAGGTGAACTCTCTCATGGAAACCAGCAAAGAGTGCAAGGCGGAACAAGAAACAAAACTGTCAGTCAAGCCAGGCATGGTGGTGCACACCTGTAATCTCATGTATTGGACAGGGTTCTCTAGATTAACAGAATACACAGAATGAGTATATTTGAAAAAAAAGGATTTATCAGATGGGCTTACAGTTTGAAGCAACGTAGTCCCAGGTTCTGACTGCACGTGGAGAGTCAGAGGAACCAGTAGCTGGTCGAACGGTCTAAGAGCTGGAGTCTTAGGATCGGAGCAACCACTAATTCAGTC